>JAOTQR010047710.1:0-49529 GCA_025774065.1 Solanum ossicruentum
CAACATAAAGAAGTCTCAAAATAGCAAGAGTAATGTAGATAGTGTCCTCGGACTTGAGGACTCACCAATGCTTATCTTCGAAATACGAAACTAGTCACGTGGTGTATGATCAAATGGAGCTCCGATTCCTACATGGTAATATCATATAGGCATAGAGTATGCATTAATACGTTTGAATGTACTAAGAATATGGGATCCAATGCAACATAACATAAGCCGATATGATCAAAATGCATAATCATAAGCAATGAATATATATAATCTCAATATGGCATGCATGATTAATGTTTGTAATAAAACATGCTTGTAAAACATTCAATTTGCATGGTATATGATACATGTGTGGGAAGAGACCTTAACTGACATAGACCAAGCGAGCTACTACTTGGAATCCAAGGCATATCACCCCCTTAGTAAGGTGATCGAGGCACATTGCCCCCTCGACAAGGTGATCAAGGCATGTCACCCCCTCGATAAGGTGCAATCTACTTCCATGGTAGCCATACAATGAATAATCTGAGGAATGTCACCCCTTGTCAAGGTGATCAAGGCATCTCACCCCCTCAATAAGGTGTGGTATAACTAAATGGATCCACTAGAAATCCATAAGAGAGATCATGTATAATCCTATGGGGACACATAGTTTAGAGACTAAGACTTTACAAAAGGATCCCTTGAGTCACGCCCCCCATCTTAAGTCTAATCGGTGCTAAGTCAAATCCCACGGAATAGTTGAAATAATCATACTTTAATGATAACATGAATGACTTGTAAAAGACATGATGATATGACTTGAGTAGTTCATAAACATACTTGACCTCTAGTAGTGAGCCTAATTTGAACATGAAAGTAGATAACAATCATACATGATCCCTTGCTTTAACATGAATGGCTCACAAGAGATAAAAATCTTGAAATAGGGCTTAACTTGATACTTATAACATTATAGATACTTTTCATGAATTCAATACATACTTGAAGCCCTTAATCATCATGAAGTCACTTGACTTGTAAATTAGATAATAGATCATCAATAACTTGAGAATTCTTGACTTGACATTTTATCAAACACATGGTGGGTTCATGATACTTGTTCAAAATCATGCAATTGAAGAGAGAAATAAGATGAGTAACCTTAATGCAGATAACCCACCAACATGTAATAAAACCCTCATATAGGATACCTTGAAATCCATCTTAAAACCTCATAATATTATATGGTCTCATAGCTCAAAACATGCATAGTCTCAATAGACAAAATCAATTCATGGTATAAGTTTGAAATAGATAGTCATGCATAATCTATCAATCTTCATAAAATCCCGACATAATTTATATTCGTAACCCATTATAAGAGATACACATAGATAATACAACTTGAAAACAAGCAATTTTCATAAAAAGGAAAGGTTGGGCTCCATGGGTGAAAGGGACCCAATGGATGAAACCCACATACCTTAAACCTTGATTTCTTGAGATGAGCTTGAAAGAAACTTAGAGCTTGAAGTGAATCCTTGAGTTCCAAAGTTAATCTTGAAATCCTTAAATTTGGAATGAGATATTTAGTTAAGTCTTAGAGATGTTTTTAGGAGAATTTTGAGTGATATAGAGTTGAAAAATAGCTAGGTAGAAGTGATTTCATGCTTAAGTGGGCATGGGGCTATGACCCCAATGCCCTTGGGAACATAAGAAAAATAAGGAAAAAGTTTTACTAGTCTGCGTCTGGTCCCCGATGCAGACCAAACACAAAGGAATGAAATACACTGCTCCGCGCCCCTGGCGCGTCGCGGCTAGGGTACAGATGCTCTCTAGGATTGGAAATTAGCAAAAATTAATTCTTGCTATGGGTTCTCTAAAATCCAAGTTATACCAATCTCCCACTCAATTTTCCCCCTATTGAGAATATGAAGTTGGATTTTTGATATAATACACAGATTTTGAAATATATGGAAATTATGATCATGGGCATTCCGAAGAACATTTTGGGTGTTTCACTTCATAAGGATGAAACAACATCAGACATGGTCTTTCCAAGGTACTTTTAATTGGGGCAAGACCTTTAACCTCCAAATCAGTTCAAAGCTTTTCATGTCATCTCATATAACTCCATAATATCTTGCCTCTTATTTGTTTGCTCAAAACGTTCCCGAATCCGATTTTTAAGCTCTAATCAATGGATCTCCATGGAACCTTCAAACTCAAGCTAAATTCGGTTTCAAGCTTTCAAGCAAAGCTTATTTATTTAGCTTAGGTTCATCATGGATCTCTAACATCAAGCCAAGTTCAAACATATTCCATTCGCTAAGTTTTTCATACGAATTGATAGAAGGGTCATATCTCATTGCACAAAACAAATTGGGTGTCCTATGACCTACCAAACTGAAGTTCTTTGAATTATATTTCCTAACACATCTGATTTCACCTAATTTTGAGTTTGGATCAAGAAGTTATGTACGTTTTCATAAAGCTCATCTATGCTCTGTTCCCTTCGTTTTGGCTAAGCAGATCTCCATAGGTGATTTTCATGATCTGTGGTTCTTTTCATGAATAGTGGAGCTTCTTCAGGAGATACCTAGGTACTTTTTAGTGCTTATTTCATTAATGTCTTTCTCGTAATTTTCATGACTTCTAAGGGGTCAATTATGACTTTCTAAAAAATCCTAAACCCCTAAAAAGACCTATAATCCTCTCTTCTTATTCAAATTCATTTATCACACTTAGAATATTCAAACTCACTTTTAAGAACTCCTCACAAGTGTGCTATTGGAGATTTAACTTGGAACTCAAGGAAGAGTCTTTTTCTCCAAGATTTAACTAGGAGCTCAAGAAAGGGTCTTCTTCTCCAATCAATTTCTTCTTGATTCTTCTAATATTATCTAAGTTTTGTCATATTGATTCATTGCACCTTTCAACCATGAAGACCCCAAATACTTTACTCCTTGATTTATGAAATTAAGCTTACTTTGAATATGAATCTTTAAAATTATTGTTCATTTGATTCAATTGAGATATGAGTTATGTTTAATTGATTTTATTTAAATTGATTCAAGCCCTAATATGTTGAAATTGACTTTATGAGGATTTGACCATGCATTGCAGCCTTTAAATGTCGATTTACGGATAGGTAATCTAAAGTATGATTTAAAGGTGAATTTACTTAAGGAGTTACTTGGATTTCATATTCCATTATTGATTTAAGTATGAATCTCTATTGCTCATGCTATTCTCTCATCATTTATGGCATAAGCATATATGAGCATTAATTTTCATGAAGATTATGAAGTGGGTTAAGATCCAATTATGTTAATAAATATGATTTTGATGAAACTATGGCTATGACATGACAAGTGATCACATAATGTCTATGATATGAATCTTTGAGAACTTATGGGTCTGTTTACACCACTATGTACAAGTATGAATGTGATGTTCCTCTATATGAAATTATGAAATGAAGTATGATTTGGCCTTTGATCCAAAGCATGTATGGTTATGATTGGATTTTGCTTTTTAACCTAAGTATGCATGATTATGAAGTATGTTTTGTCTTTAAAGTGCAAGTATGCGTGATTATGATTTGAAAAGACTTATGCTACTATTTCCAGCATGTATATGCATATGTATTCCCATGGGATAATGAGTTAGCACCGAGAGGACGTTAAGATTAAGGCTCATCCCCTTAGTTGAGGCATGACCCATTAGATATGAATCTCATTGTCCCATACTATGTTCCACTGTAGGTTAAAGGATCACCTATACAGATGAAGTTCAATCCTTAGAAGGGTCACCCCATTAGGTGAGGCTGACTTCTTAGAGGGATCACCAGTTAGATGAGGCTTGGTCCCCTAGATGGAGC
This sequence comes from Solanum ossicruentum, assembly GCA_025774065.1. Taxonomy (NCBI): domain Eukaryota; kingdom Viridiplantae; phylum Streptophyta; class Magnoliopsida; order Solanales; family Solanaceae; genus Solanum; species Solanum ossicruentum. The sequence continues at coordinate 3,857 of JAOTQR010047710.1, forward strand.
ACTTGTTAGTAAAGGCTTGGTCAAATTATGCAACTTTAGTGGATCCACTTAGGCATTATGTATGTTCACCTTAAAAAGTGACTCCCACATTCCTCCAATGTAGAGATAACATTGGGATTCCATGTAATAGCTCGGATGGTCTTATAGGTCGGTTGAGATCATATGTCCATTGTTAAAGTATTATGGCATTCATGCATCATGGAATTTAAGGCATATTGTTATGGCATTCTATCTTATATAATTCTTATATATATGATTCATATATATATATATATATATATATATATATATGCCTTTTTCATCATACATTAAAATGCGGGTTACTATGTTCATATGCCTTATGCGCCCGCATACTTAGTACATTTAAATGTACTAATGCATACTCTTTACCTACATGATCTAACCATATAGGAACTGAAGACTATCTTCATCCACCTCTTTACGGCTAGCTTGGATTATGAAAGTTGTTGTAGTGAGTCCTATCATCCAAACACAAGCCACTTTCCATCTATCTATTATGTTACTTCCTCTTATGTTTTATTTACTTTAAGGGTGAGCTCGGGACATGTCGTTTCCCCCATCCTATTATATAACTTAGAGGCATTGTTGGACAATACTTAGACGTTGGTACAGATTTGTGCCATATCTTGCTATTTGCTTATGGAGATTTTGATTATGGCTATCTATTGAATGTTGATGATATGATGATATATTATGATGAGATAAGAACTTGTGGAAAGTCATAGGTCCCATTCTATCCCCATAGCGTGAGTCATACTTACCCGTCCCTTAGTTCTTATGTGTTATGTGCTATGTGGATCATGCTAATCCCTATCCTAATGACATCCCCATAGCGCGAGTCTTACTTCTCCATCCCTTAGAACTATGTGTTTACTACTTCATTATGTGCTTCTGAACCGATGATGTGAATGTGGATACTTTGATGCTTGTTTGGGGACTCCCAGGTTCCCATTTGCCATGTCACTCCTAGATCCTAGGTCTAGACCATGACAAGTTTGGTATCAGAGCACTAGGTCTGTAAATGATTCTTGGAGTTCAATATGTCGCGTCGAGTAGAGTTCTATTCATGGGTGCATGGTGCACCATACTTTTGAGATGGAGGATATGATGATGTTCTAGGAATTGTCTCACTTCTTCATGTCTTATGTTGTGCTTTGGACCATGTATTAAGACTTCCTAACTTTTACAATGTCCTAGATGTCTTACAGAAGATGCCTCCAAGAAAAGCCCCTCTACTAAGGCAAGCCCTAATTAATGAGGACTAAGTCCCTTAAAAGCCTATGGGAAAGCCAGTTACTCAAGATGAATTCCAGAATACCTTTGCCATGTATGCCCAAGTGGTGAACAATTAGGCTAGGCAAGCTAATCCTCCTCCTCGTGCTCCTACTCTGGCTGCTAGAGTGAGAGATTTTACCTAAATGAATCCTCTGGAGTTGTATGGGTCAAAGGCTGATGAGAATGCTTAAGACTTCATTGATGAACTCTCTATGGTGTTGACTAGTATGGGGGTGACTTCAGAAGAGAAAGTTGAGCTAGCTGCCTATCCGTTAAAGGATATGGCTCAAGTATGGTACACACATTGATTGGTGAAGAGGATTAGCGATGATGGGGTTAGTTGGGAAGAGTTCAAGTTTGCCTTTCTGAACTGTTTCTTTCGTATTGAACTTATGGAAGTAAACGTGATAGAATTTATCAAACTCCAGTAGGGTGGAATGGGTGAGAGGGACTATGCTATCAAATTCACAAAGTTATCATCCTATGTTAATGGTTGACCCCCATGCAAGAATGCACAAATTTATTTCAGGGATCTTTGACTTGGTTATGAAAGAGTGTAGTATGGCTATGCTTATTGGGGAGATGGACATCTCCAGACTTATGACATATACTGAATAGATCGAAGGAGTAAAGCTTATGTCATATGCTAAGATGGCTAAGAGGGCTCAAGTTAAGGATGCTTTAGGTAATGTTTTGGTACCAAGTAACAAAAAGGAAAGGAACTGATACCCCACCTCTCAGAAATGTGGCAAGATGCATATGGGAGAGCGTAAGGCTAGTAGAGACAATTTCTTTGATGTGTGGGGAAATTGGGCATAAAAAGAGAGATTGTCTAGTAGCCACTAGGAGAGGAAGGGAGAGAGCTCGAGATACACTAACTAGTATGTATTAGATCCCTTAGATTATGGTAATGATGGGTAGACATTAATTTTGTGTTTATTATACTAATTTATGTTGGAGCCTAGTGGGTGAATTGTTATGTTATTAGGGTGCTAGTCTATCAAGCCTATCATTATGACTCTTTATATTCTAGCTTCGTTATTTCATCTTAAGTGCATTCATACTCTTAAAATATAAATTAAATGATAATTGTTGCCTATATAAGAGGATTTCACTGAAATGGTGTTGTGGTTGCATTGTTACTTCATGAGGGACTTCTAACTATCAAATTCTATTCTTCACAGGCCTAAGGCTGTAGGTTCCTTATGCTCAAATAGTCCAATTCTTTCATTTCCATGTTCTCATGACATAACATGCATGAATGCTTATAAATTAGTTTTGAATGGTGTTTTTGATGCAGTTTTAATTGATGTATGACTTCGATGTTGAAAATTGCATTATGCACTCACGTGTGTTTTTCATGTTCGATTTGATCTATTCAAGCTGGTCTTTTTCTCATTCGAGAATGAATGATCCTAAATGGGGGGGGGGGATAATGTCATACCCACAAGTTTTAAGATCTAATAAGGGCTAAAATTTTCATTTTTGTGAGAAACGTTGCATATATTTAGGCTCATAAGGATGAAACAAGATTTTACATGCTCTTTCCAAGTTACATTTAATTGGGGCTAGTCCTTTAACCTCCCAAATTAGTTCTAAGCTTTTCATGTCACCTCATATCACTACACTATATTTTGCCTCTTATTTGTTTGCTCAAAACGCTTCTCAAATCCTCTTTTCAAGCACTAATTGAAGGATCTTCATGGAACCTTCAAACTTGAGGTAAATTTAGTTTCAAGACTTCAATCAAATCTTATTTATTTTGCTTAGGTTCATCATGGATCTCCTACATCATGCCAAGTTCAAAGGTATTCCATTTGCTAAGTTTTTCATATGAATCGGTAGAAGGGTCGAATTTAAATGGTCATATCTACTTTCACAAAAGTGAAATGGGTGTCATACAATCTACCCAATTGAAGCTCTTTGAATTAGCTTTCCAACGCATCCGATTTCACCTAATTTCGAGTTCGGATCAAGAAGTTATGTACACTTTCGTAAAGCCTATCCATGTTGTGTTTCCTGCGCTCTCGCTATGGAGATCTTAATGGGTGATTTGCACAATCTGTGTTTTTTGCATAAATGTGGAGTTTCTTCAAGAGACACCTGGGCACATTTTAGTGCTCATTTCAGTAATGTCTTTCTCATAATTTTGTGACTTCTTAAGGTCGTTTGTAACTTTTTAACCTATCCAGAAACCCTGAAAAGACCTATACTCTTCTATTCTTTTTCAATTTCATTCATCATAATTAGAATATTCAGATTCTTTCCTCTAAGAACTCCTCTCAAGTGTTCAATTGGAGATTTAACTTGGAACTCAAGGAAGAGTCTTTTTCTTCGAGATTTAACGTGGAGCTCAAGAAAGGGTCTTCTTCTCCAATCAATTTCTTCTTGATTCTTCTAATATTTTCTGAGGTATATAGGATTGATTCATGATTCCTTTCAACTATGAAGACGCCAACACTTTTTACTCCTTGATTTATGAAATTAAGCTTACTTTGAATATGAGTCTTTTAAATTATTGTCCATTTAATTCAATTGAGATGTGGGTTATGTTTAATTGATGTTTTTAAAGTGATTTAAGCCCTAATATGTTGAATTGCATTAAGACTATGAGGATTTGAATAGCATTTACCCCTTTAAAAATTGATTTAAGCATGGGTAATCTAAAGTATGATTAAAAGGTCAATGTACTTATGGATTTACTTGGATTTCATATTCTATTATTGATTTAACTATGAATCTCTATTGCCCATGCTATTCTCTCATCATTCATGGCATAAGCATACATGAGCATTAATTTTCATGAAGATTATGAAGTGTGTTAAGATCCAATTATGTTGATAAATATGATTTTGATGAAAGTATGGTTATGACATGACAAATGATCACATAATGTCTACGATAAGACTCTTTGAGCAATTATGGGTGCATTTATTCCCCTATGTAAAAGTAAGAATGAGTTTCTCCTACGCATGAAAGTATAAAATGGTATGATTTGTCCATTGAGCCCTAGAATGTATGATTATAATTGGATTTTGCTTTTTAGCCAGTGTATGCATGATTATGAAGTATATTTTGACTTTTACGTGCAAATATGCTTGATTATGATTTGAAAAGACTTATGCTCCTATTTTTAGCATGTATATATATATATATATATATATTCCCATGGGATAATGACTTAGCACCGAGAGGGCCTCGAGATTGACGCTCATCTCCTTAGTTGAAGTATGACCATTAGATGTGAATCTCATTATCCCATAGCTACGTGCCACCATAGGTCTAAAGATCACCTGTTAGATAAGGTTGAATCTTTAGAAGGGTCACCCGTTAGGTGATGTTGATCTTTAGAGGGATCACCCATTAGATGAGGCTTGATTCCCTAGATGGACCTTCCATTAGTAAATGCTTGGTCAATTATGTAGATTTAGTGGATCTACTTAGGAATTATGGATTTTCACCTTCAATAGTGACTCCCCTTTTCCTCTGATCTAAGGGTCATCTTAGTATTCCATATAATAGCTCGCATGGTCTTATATGTCGTTTAAGGTTACATCTCTATACGTTAAAGTATGATGACATTCATGCATCATGGAATTTAATGTATATTGTTATGACATTATTTCTTATATAATTCTTTATATATATATATATATGTGTGTGTGTGTGTGTGTGCGCGCGCGCGCCCTTGTCATCTAACATCGAAATGCAAGTTACCATGTTCATATACATTGCATGCACGCATACTTAGTACATTCAAATGTACAAACGCGTACTCTTTGCCTACATGATCTAACCATGTAGGGATCAGAGAGTATCTTTATTACCTCTTGACAACTAGCTTGGATTGTGTAAGTTGTTGTGGTGAGTCCTATCATCCAAGGACAAGCCACCTTCTATCTACCTATTATGTTGCTTCTGCTTATGTTTTATATACTTTGAGGGTGAGGCCGGGTTATGTCTTGAACCTGGTCCTATTCTATGACTTAGAGGCATTGTTGAAAAACATGTAGACACTTGTACAGATTTGTGCTATGTCTTACTATTTGCTTATAGATATTATGATTATGACTATCTATTGAATGTTGATGATATGTTATGATGAGATAAGAATTTGTGGAAAGTCCTAAGTCACATTCTATCCTCATAGCATGAGTCATACTTACTCGTCCCTTAGTTCTTATGTGTTTTATGTTGTGTAGATCATACTAATCCCTATCTGTATGACATCCCCATAGTGTGATTCCTACTTTCTCATCCTTTAGAACTATGTGTTTACTACTTCATTGTGCACTTCTGAAGTGATGATGTGAATGTGGATACTTTGACGCTTGTTTGGGGACTTTTGAGTTCCCTTTCGCCATGTCACTCCTAGACCCTAGGTTCTGGTCGTGACACATTCAAAAATCACATACCTTGGTAACTAGAGATGGAAACCTTGTGGAAAATGTAGACAAAATCAAGAAATATAGCTATGGACTCTTCTTGTTAATGCATTAGGGTTGGGGGGGGGGGGACTTGGGAGTGTTTGGGAGAGTTTTAGACTTAGGACTTTTTGAGAAATAGGTTGAAATGAAGGAGTGAAGGGTGTATAAGGCTTAAAGGGGTTATTTGGTGATTTAAATGATATAGTATAAGCATAAAATTCTAGAAAATGAGAAAACTTCCACTTATAAAATTTTGCCGAACAGGACCACGAAACCCTGTTTATGGGCTGTGGTCCAACTTGTAGGCCATAGGTAAGGGGTTCGTCTGCTAACATTTATGAGTCCTTAGAAACCTTCTCTGATCCCCAGGTATGATAGGACTTACGACTCATAAGTTTATGCATGGGCTATCTGATAAATCGTATACCCAACTTCAAAAATCATCATTTTCACCAAGTCTGACCTTCAATCGACGACCACTAGTTACGACCCGTGAAATCTCTTATGGCACATAAGATCCCTTGTGTAACAACTGACACTCAAAAAATATTTAGAACGCATTTCTTGCACTTTTCATACTTCTCGCAGGTGGAGCCTTACATCCCGCATCTCCTACACGGTCTCCTAGTTAGCCTCTTGTATGGGATGGTGTCTCCACTGAACCTTAACAATTAGTGTGGACTTGGAGTGAAGCTGGCGAGCAACTCCAGCTAATATGGCTACTAGCTCCTCAATTTACGTCAGGCGATCATCTAGCTCAATGGTGTCATACATAAGTGCATGTGACTCATCTAGATTTTACCAACGCAACATAGAAACATGAAAAACTGGGTGGATACCTGAAAATGCTGGTGGTAGGGCCAACTCATATGCTACATCACCAATATGCCTCCATATCTCAAATGGCACAATATATTGGGGGCTAAGCTTGCCCCTTCTATTGAACCTCATTATGCCCTTCTAGAAAGATACTCGAAGAAATAACCTGTCACCAACACTGAAGGATAGGGGATGGTGCCCATGGTCAACATACCTCTGATGGCAACTCTGAGCCATCCTTAATCTATTCTAAATGACCTAAACACTTACTAAGGCATTCTGAAGAAGGTTGGTTTGTGAGGCCTAGGCATGGATTACTCGAACTAATGAATTGAAGTGTGACAACGCCTACCATATATGGCCTCAAACGTGGACATTTGAATACTCGAGTAGTAGCTATTGTTGTATCAAACTCCACTAAGGGCAAAAACTAGTTTTACCAACCCCCAAACTTCAATGCACAAGCTCACAAGATATCCTTTAGGGCCTGAATAGTATGCTCTGATTGTCCACCTACTTTGGGTGAAATCTAGTTCTAAGGTCTAACCAGGTACCCAACTTTCTCTATAAACATCTCCAGAAGCTAGATGTGAACTATGACCCTCAATATGAGATAATAGAGATCGATACCCCATGCAAATGGGCCACCTTCTCAGCTAGATGCTCTGCACTATATGTAGACTGCACTAGGAGGAAATGGGCAGACTTGGTCAATCGATCCATGATGACCCATATGTTATCAATACCCTTAGAAGTCTAAGGAAAGCCTATCACAAAATCCATTCTGATTTGCTTCCCTTTCTACTCGAGAATGGGCGATCGCTAGAATTGCCCACCAAGCCTCTAATGCTTGGCCTTGCCTTACTGGCAGCAAAGGCAACGAGATACATAATCTGAGATATCACCCCTTGAAACATACTAGTAGAATTGCTACCTAGAGTCATGATGTCGCTGCCCAGACGAATAGAATATTTGGAGTCATGGGCCTTGCGAAAATTAAATAAAATCAAGTCTCTGACTCCAGGAACACATAGGTGTCTATCATACCACAAAACCCTATCTAAATCAATAGATGCTTGGCCATTGTTTCCATGCAATAATAGCTCTCGAAGCTCGACTAGGGCCTCATCCTCGAACTATTGGTAGTAAGTCATATCAAGTAAGGCTGGATGTGCCACAACAAATGCTAATATCTGCCTAAAGTCTAAAAGTCACTAGTACAGATCTGCTATACAAAAAAAAATAAAGAATAGAATTCCCAAAAGTGGATCGAAATATACAAGGTCTAGTTAGTCTCAAAATGCACAAAAAAAAAAGATGGGGCACCAAGCTAAAGGAGACATAATAATCTAAAAATGCCAAATGCTCACGCCAGTCTCTGGTGTTGGCTGCTAGAAGCTAGATCAATCGGTGCTACTGACTTGTGCTCAGACTTGCATCATAAAAGTAGATGCAAAAAGTGTAGTATAAGTACTAGGATAACAAGTACTTAGTAGTTATCGTAGGTTGATTGAGAAGGATAGGTAAAAGCAATATGAAAAAGAGGAATACACCTAAAATAGAGTCTATAAGCTTCAAAGAGATAAGGAAACTAGCTACCATACAAATAAGAGAGGTCTAAGCGAAGAACTACGCTAGCTACACTCAATTGGGTTAGAGTAAGCCCGACTGGGTCTTAGAGAACCATAAAGCAAGGAGTCAAGAAGTAACAAAACTATCATACTAAACTCTAAAAGACTAACCAACCTAAAACCTTAATTATTAGGGGGATAAAGACTTGCAGAAACTAGCCACTAAAGTCGAGACTTCTACAACCCGTATGTTTGCCCAATATATAAGGGAGGTTGAGGCCGAAAATACTAATATCAAGATGTTCTCCTAGTTTATATGGGAGGCCAGGATTTCTACTACTACCAGGATGCTCACCAAATGTACAAAGAGGGATAAGGCTAGGACTTTTACTTCCCAAATGCTCGCTTAGTCAATATAGAGGGTCGAGGTTGGCCAAACAATTAGAGGTTCCTAATTTCTCTTCCCTTCCATCTGTACACTAAAATTTACCAAGTATTACCTTTCACAATGACCTTGAACTGGTGCGACCACCCAATAATCGATTAGAAGATAGGGACGATGCAAATTGAGACCTAACTCTACAAATTATACCTATAAGCCACTAGATAAGGGGAAATATGGATGATAGACTGATACTCGAGCAAGTTGTTGCCTATCTAAGGTTCAACTACTAGACACTAGTCTGTTATACCAAGCTACAGAGATCTAGGCTAGCCGAATGACGTTGGGGCATATAACACATGTTCTGATATCCTAAACTAAGACCAACATGAATCATAACACTAATAGTAGGAAGGGTATAATAATAATACTAGGTTTACTTAGTAACACAGGGAACACATGCTTACAACGCCCTCTCCCAAGTACCCGAAAAGGCCTAAAACATGCTTCTAATCCGAAAGCTAATAAACGATCTATCAAGCCATAACTATTTCAACACCTCCACATGCTATCAGGAATCCAAAATCTTATAGTAAACCAATACTACTAATACTAGGATAAGTTAACAAGATATACTACAAATACCCATCTAACAGATTATATGAATTAGGCCTATTTCATAAAGTCTAACACCTAATACAAATAAACCAGCTTCCCCACCCAAATTCCAACTTAATAAATATGATTTCATGCTAAACAACTCAATCTAAAGAAAGGGAAGCCATAGCATACCTATAGGTCAATCATGCATGCGCCAACCTGCCCTACTGGAGACTTTTCCTTTAGAATGACTTCTGAACACTGCCATACTATAAAAAAATGGATTCATAATGTCATAATGATCATTTAGAGAAAAAAATTGCAATAAATAGAGACAGACCGATTTCGGGACATAAAGTGGAAAATATGGGACCCGTATTCAAAATCTGGAATTGGCCCCAAAAACTTATCAAAAAAGCACTCCCAATTGAATTAACAATTTGGAAACTCAACTCGTGCCCAGAAATACCAAGAAACAATATCACCACAAAGATCCCAAATTTTTGGCTTATTACAAAAAAGGCAACCGCTATATGTGCAAAATTACCAGAAACTGAGTTCCAAAAGCCAAAACAAATTACACCATGGTGGTCATGTCACGACCCAGTCCCGTTCGTGATGGCACCTGTTAGATCCTACCTATTAGCAAGTCAATTACCCAACCCACAGGGTACTAGTCCTAAATCTCTTGTCAAACCATAGCCAACATAACAATATAAATAGCTGAACCCTACCCAGAACCTGGAAGTTAATGGTACAGAGCTACATTAGACATAAGGATATCACTAGGTATGCATACCAATAACCATACGAATAATGATATACAAACCAAAGTGCACCTAAACAAATAAATAATTATACTATACAAGGTCAATGTCTGAAAGTATAAGATGACCATTAAGAGGAAGGAGATTACAATGAAGCTAGAGTTGTTGATGCTCACCCAAAAGTAGTCTCTTGCGCTCTCACATCCCCTGAACTTAGAAATAATGGCCTGCAACTAAACCTGCACCTCGGAAAGATGTAAAATGTAAGCAGTGAGTACCAGACAAATTCACCCAATAGGCATCATCGTCCAATTGAGTGAAATAATAAACGTATGGAAAGCCAAAATATATATAGAATAGCAGTAGTGTAGCAAAAGGAACTTAGACCAAGGCATAAGTATGTCTAGAAATCCTCAAATCACAACTAAACTAATCAAAGTGAAGAGCAATGATAAGCCAAACTAAGTGACGAACATCGATACCACTTGACGAGAATTTGTGTAGGCTCATGCCACAACTGCCCCTAATTGAGACATAGTGTTGTACGTGGATGCAAGACCCTGATACCCATGCTTTTATTACTCCCAAGCCCAGAAGGTACACTCGTGCACAATCTAGATGATAGAACATCACTGAACTTAATAGATTCATCACAGAGCCAAACTGTCCATATCACTAAAACAAGGGTCAATTGTATGTAAGTATAAGGCCCTAGTGTCTATGTCTGAACGCCCCTGAGCCCCTGTAAATAAGAGGGTACACCCATGTACAATTAGGGTGTAAATAGGGGTGTGGATCCACATGTAATCAATCACGGGGCCTCGCCCCAATAATCACATATAAATCGGGTCCTTGACCCTGTGCCGGCATGTGGCATGATGTACTATCAAAATACAATGCATTTGATGCTAAAACATGGGATTTTTTGTGTTCTCAATGACTTCTTATGGTTTTTATGTCTTTTTGTGTTTATTTTTGCAGAAAATACAGGTTGGCCTGATTTCGAGAAAAGTTGTAGATTTTGTTGATTTTGAAGAACTATGAACTCCTCTACGAGTCGTAGCCTAAGCTACGAGTCGTAAAGGCTTCCTCGTAGTAATTAAAAATGTTCAAAAATAAAATATGAAAATTCAAAGTTCAACCATACGAGCTTAAGGTATGAGTCATAAGTCCCTTCTACGACTCGTAAAGAGAGGCCTCGTATCAATTAACAGTGTTGATCAAAACTAGACCAATAAATGCAAGAGTGGACTACAAGAAGGCACTACGAGTCATAGACAAAACTAAGAGTGGACTACAAGAAGGCACTACGTGTCATAGACAAAACTATGACTGGTAGAGGTGGATCGCAGCAGTAAAGTTCGAAAATGCCAAGTGTTGATGATGAAAGCCCGATTGCAACTTGTAGGACATCCTATGAGTCGTAGCTGCCTATTGTAATAGCTACCGAATAGATTTTCTAATTATTTTAAGTAATTTTTTGTAAATGTTATAAATATTATATGTTAGGGTTTTAGGAGAAGCTTTTGAAGAGCCTTTCATTATTCTTCATAATATTCAAGATTGTAGAGAGGTTTTGAGAGAGTATTTCTAGGGTTTCACTTTGAGACTCAAATTTGGAGATTTGGATTCACTTATGATTTAGTCTTATCATTCAAGCTTGTGATTATAATTTCAAAAGGGTTTCACTCTTCTTCAATTTGCTTGGGTAAGAAATATTTCATGTTTTCTTATTTCATTGTTGATTTGTGTGCCCAAGCCATGAGTGGCTAAACCCACAACTTGGGGTTGTGGGAAGCATGAGTAGCTAGATTAGAAACCCAGATTATTTGCACTTCTTGAGTTGGGTATTTGCATGCATTATCCATTTTCCTTCATTTTTCTTTTTATTTAATATTGGCCAACATTAAATCCTGCCTAGTGTCATATTCCCGATCAAGGTAGTAATGAATAGGTAAAGGAAATGGGTGACAAAATTCTGGTGATGTATTCTCGTGTAATCAACCAAACCCGGCCAAAAAGAGATTGACTGAAACAATGGGTAATAGTTAGTTTGGCACACTATGGTAGCCGACCAAGTGCCATAGTGAAATTAGACCTTCACCTTTAGCCAAGGGTTCAAAGAACTTAAGTTACCATCTTGCATGTAATGTCCTAATTTAGGTTGTGTTATCTGGGATGCTTGATTTAGTGAATTATGGGGAACACAATTTCCCAAGTTGCTCTCCCATTTGTGTCTCTACATTTTGTTAATATGGTTTTATTTACTACCAGTCATTGCAAACCCCCCTGTTGAGAATAGAGTTATTTAATTCTTGAATTTATTGTTGGTGAATCAAAGTGGCAAAGCCCCGTATCCCTTGGTATTTGACTCTAACCTATGGTTAGGTTTTGTATTTGACAACGATCACTTTATCTTCAAAGTGAGAGGTATTGTTTGAGTGTGATCAAAATTAATGGCACCGTTGTCGGGGAATACTGGTAGGCTTTGATTTGATTTCACTAGCAGTTAATTCAAGTGTTGATTTCTTAATTCTCTTTTATTTTACTTTTGTTTTTATTTTTTTTTGTTTCCTAGTTTCTTTTGCATGGTATAGTAGGTGTATGCCCAACACAAGGAGCCAAGGTGGACCCTTAGCTCTAATTAATCTTGAGATCCAACGTGTTGCAAAGATAATGGCCTAAGCATATGCGAATATTGCGGTTGATGAAGCCATGGACTGAAATGATGGTGATGTGTGTAGAGAGGAAAATCCACCACCAAGGGAAAATAGGCCACATCATAGGATTTCAACAAGAATGCATATGGTTAGAATCAATATCGGTTGAATCCTATGGATATGGACGTCACAGGTGCTATAGTTTTGCCACCACTACCAACCGACACTAAGTTCATGGTGTCAAGTTAGTTACTCCAAATGCTTTAGAACCGTGCTTTGTTTGCAGGGTTAACTACTGAGGATCCTCACAGTCATCTTCATAATGTTGCTTTTGTCTGTAAGAGTGATGGGTATGTAGAATCTTTCTATTGATGTTGTCGGGTTACGTGTGTGCCCTTTGTCTCTTACCAGTAATGCAGCAATATGGTTATCAGAAATCCCATAGAGCTCAATCACCAGTTGGGCAGAATTACAAAGAGCCTTCTTGGAGAGGTATTTTCCAAGGTCAAAGAAGCTCAAGCTTAAGGATCAAATCAATAACTTTGAGCAATTGCCGGGTGTTTCTATTAGCAGAATGTGGGAAAGGTTCACCAAATGTTAAAAAATGGTTCTGGACCATAAGATCATGGATGATGCCTTAGCGAAGATTTTCTGTTGGGCTCTTGATGAGAATAGTCAAGTGTGTGCCAACACCATCCTGGGAGGCATGTTCTTAGATCAACCATTCACAAGAATAACAGAAAAGATGGAGCAAGTAGTCAAGACAACTAGATCATGGGGGCAAAGGGAGATAGCTACTACAAGGAGTTCATGTGTAGTGAGTGTCAGTTCGGAGCAAGGAAAAATCAATGATGAGATCATGCAACAACTTTCCCAACTCCGCACGATTATGGATTTGGTGGTTAAACAAAACCAAAATAGAGTTCATGCGGTAGTCCACCAACCTCCTAGAGTACCCATGTATGAAACATTTCTTTGATAAAGATGCTTTCTTTGTTAGAGATCAAGCGGTAGGTCTTTGGAACAACGCCTAAGGGGTCTAATCCGAACTATTGGCATTAAGGTTTTGAAAATCAAGGTCAGAAATGTAACTGAGAGGGTGCATATAGAGATAACCGTGGTGGTTATTTGAGAGAGATAGGGTGCTAGAAGCCAAGTGGGGCTGAAGATATGGATACAAAAATGGTTCCTATGTGCCTCCTCATAATCGTGATGCCAGTTCTATCAATTCAAGGATAGAAGAGATGTTTGAAAAATTATTGAAGAAAGCGGAGAACCAAGATAAGACTTTGAAAGGAATCAAATCGGATATCTCAAGTATCAACCAAAACATAGAGTCTCATTCAATGGAAATCAAACAATTAGAGCAAGTCAGTCAAGTATCCCTCCAATTGAATCAACCTCAAAAGGGTACTTTGCCTAGCAGTATAGTTCAAAACCCTAAGAAAGAGGGACATTACATGGCGTTTATGACGAGGAGTGGAAAGAGTACCATTCACCCTCCAATGCCGGTGGTTATTGATGAGGATCGTGAAAAGAGTATTAATGACGAAGTTAAGGTTGAGGAAGAAGGTTTGGTCAATAATGGGGCGAAAGGTGAAGTGGTGAAGGAGAAAGAAAAGAACAACACTATCCTAAGATCTTCTCCTCCTTTTCCACAAAGATTGAAGCAAAAGGAGGAGGATGGTAAGTTCAAACACTTCCTCTATATGTTGAAACAATTGTCCATCAACATTCCCTTTATTGAAGCATTAGAGAAGATGCCTGGGTATGCTAAATACAAGAATGATTTGGTGACGAAAAAGCGCACGGTGAGCCAAGAGCTTTCATAAGATCTCTAACATTGTAGTGCCATTACTACCACATCTTTAGTCCAAAAAAGGAAGGATCCCAGTGCATTTACCATCTCTTGTACCATCGAAGATGTTAAGTTAGCAAGAGCATTGTGTGATTTGGGAGAAAGTATCAATTTGTTACTTCTTGCAGTGTTTAAAAAGCTTGGTTTGGGTTCACCTACTCCAACAAGAATGAGGTTATTAATGATGGATAGGATGATCAAGAATCGAAAGGGAGTACTCCACAATGTGCTAGACAAAGTGGATAAGTTCATATTCCAGGTGAATTTGTGATACTTGATTGTGAGGTCGACTTTGAGGTCCCTATTTTTCTGGGAAGACCATTTTTTGCCATAGGGAGAGCCCTGGTGGATATGGATTAGGGTCAACTCAAGTTTAGGGTAAATGATGTAGAAGTAATTTTTGACATTTGCCAGTCTATGAAGCATTTTGATGAACTCAAAAGTGAAGTATGGGCTGTTGAGGAATTTTGACCACTCAAGATGACTAAGTCGTGCTGTGACATTAAATCAGGCACTACATAGGAGGCAACCCAAGAGATTTTAATGCTTTTGTTTGTTGTTGATTTTATTGGTAATTTGTGGATTTTTAGGTAGCATTTTGAGTATGTTATTTTTGTTTTTAGACATTGAATTGGTTGTATGTTGGTATAATGGTGTACTTTGAGAAAATTGTGCAGGTTTTGAACAAAGTGGAAAAATCATAGAAAATGGTAGTTAAAGCAGCCTCTATGACCAAGCCTATGAGTCGTGGTGCACCCTACGACTCATAGTCATGCCTCATAGAGAGTAACGATGATCACTTAAAGTTGGCAATCACACTATGAGCCAACTTATGACTCGTAGTCCAAGCTACGAGTCATAAATGGGATTTATAGTGCCCAAGTATGATTTTAAAATTTTTCTAAGTGTTGAGTGACCTATGAGACCAAGCCCTACGAGCCATATTTCGACCTACGACCCATAGTTGGGGTATCGTAGACCCAATCAGAGAGAATTTTAAACGAGACTCGATAACCTATATAAGGGTTCAAAATCATTTTGACCCCTAATTCTTCATCCGAATTGCCCTGAAATTACCCCTAATCTTTTTCCAATATTTCTCGAAGAATAGTCTGACCACCCAATCCTTTTGCGGTGAGTCTTACCGATGGCTAGGGTATTGCCTCCCATTCTTCTCATTTCACTCATCTTTTATCATCATCTCCTATGGTATGTCCCTTGGTTTGTTTAACTCCTATAACTAATTTTTCTTTGAATTGTTTGGGTGAGTTAGTGGTTGAAATTGTTACAAAGAATGCTACTTGTGGATGTGAAGTTTTTGAAAGGAACTAGGGTTCTAATCCAAATGAATAATGCTAAATATGAATTGTAGGATTTTCCCTCATTGTTTTGGTTGGATGATCATGCTATGTTAGATATTGTTGATTGATTGAATAGTATTGGTTTTAAATTGTGTATTGATTTGCAAAATCTTAGTAGCATGATGATGTGTTGGTTATGGGAATGTTGATGAAACTTTTGGGTTGATGAACTTTTGGTGTACTTGTGAATCAACTTCCTAAATTTTTATATATGTGCATGAATGATGGTTTTGTATAATTTGGACAATAATCATATGAGTTTATTCTTAAGAGAATGGATTGAGGGAATTGTATTTGAAAGTGTGTTGTTTTCTATATCTGTGATAGATGGGGGTAACATTAGTATTGAAACCGTGTTTAGAATCCTGGGTAACTAGTGCTCATGGTTTGGATGGCCATGTGTATACTTTGATGCTATTTTATTCATGTTTGGATTGTTGTTGAGGTCAATATGGGAAGTTAAGGTACTTCAGGTACCTGTTACTCCCTACTACGAGAGTCTCCTACAACTCATAGAATGGTCTACGAGTTATAACCCCTCTCATAAGGAGTAACAGTGACTTAAGAACCCTGAATACTAATGAGATCACCTTACTGGTCGTAGTTCCCTCTACAAATCATAGTTGGGTATTGTGGATCTAAGCCTGTATTAATTTTGTAAACTAAAACCTTGTACAAGACCTGTCGACGACCCATAGTCAAGGCTACGCATTGTAACTATGTCTTGTACCTAGTTTTAGTTTCTAAAATTATTATGCACTTATGGACTATGAGGCCACAATACGGCTCATAGTCTCCACTAGGAGTCATACCTGACACTCGTACCTGCCATCTGCAACTGATACATGTTGATTTTCTTGTGTTTTTTTCTTTTGTTTTTGCTTTATTTTATTGAGTGTTTTGGGGCTGATCATGGTTTGTTTGTGCTTATTTTCAAGTAGTATGGCTCCCAAAACTAAACATGTAGCAACAAGGGCTATTAATACGAGGGTTGTGGATGAACATTCAGGTGGATCAAATGAGGTCCACTACTTTCATATTGACCCCAAGGCACAATTGCCTCAGACTAGGGCGACTGCTGCACGAGCTGCTTAGACCCAGGTGCAGGCAGTCGGTTCCTCCCAGTCTGATGAGGAGGGACATGGTGATGGGTTTGATAGGGACATGCCACAGATGACTCCCTCACACAAGGAGTCAGATTCAGATAAGGCCCTCCAGGAGAGAGGAGATGTTGTGTCCTTGACTACCCCATCTATTTCTCCTACAGAACCACAGTATCATTGATGGGGTGTTGAGGGGATGAAGGTTATCTACAATGAGAGGTTAGAGACAAAGGGGTAGGGAAAGTCAGTTCGATCATTCTTTGAGGAGCCCTGGCTCATGGACATAGGACTGAGCCATGTCCTCAGACTCGAGGAGGATATAAGATGACATGGGCTCAGATGGATGACTAATAAGCTTGGCAAGTACTCCCTGGTCATAATGCGGGAATTTTATGTAGCTTATGCAGCCACCATTCTACAGGGTCTTTCCAAGAAGAAGAAACCTCTCGAGGAGCCAGATTACGAGAGGTGTTGGTTAGAGGCCGGTGGGTCAACATATCTGAGGAGAGGATCCACCGCATATAATTTGGTCACACATACAGAGCACCACAGTTTACAGCTAAGTTTGATTGATGGATTAGGCAGAATAGACACGATGTTATTTCCAAGAGTATGGACAAGAGGACAGAGCTTCTGAGATAGGTAGCGTGGCAAATTGTTGAGTGTGTTCCAAAGCCGACATGGGTCACGACACATCTAAAGCTGATAGTGAAGTCCTCTCTCTTTTTTCCCGCCAAGGCTTGGTGGGCTATTGTCAGGTCTTGCATCCGACCCACTTTCATGGATAATGTGCTTACATAGGAGTGAGTTGTTCTGGTAGCTAGCATCTTAGCTTGCGATGATATTATTTAGGCATGACTCATAGTAGAACAGATATATGAGTCAGCACTCAAGAGGACCATGTGAATGCCATTCCCTATGCTGATCTATAGACTATGCATGGAGGCAAAGGTGGAGGTATCGCTTCACATAGATCCCATGGTCGTAGCCCTCCACACTTTTGATCCCATCCTGATAAAGGCTAGTGAGAACCCTGTGGCACTGCAATGGGCACTATCTCCCATGCCTGAGACATTCATGCCAGAGCCATAGGCTAAGGGTTCGATGGCTGCCACTACTACCACTCCATTTACTACTACTACAGATAAGGAACCAGAGCACGTGAGGCAGTTAATATTAAGATGGGCCCTACTACAGTCACACCTACACTAGAGCTTTATTCATTAGAGATTCCTCCCACAGACATCCCTATTATGTTTGCTATTATTTTTCAGGGTATGGTGCAGAGATTATCATGGTTTAAGGCTCAGTTGGCTCAGCTTACGCGGTAAATTAAGCCATGGGTTTGGTAAATAGTTCAGGAGTTGGAGGATCGATTCAAGGAATTCACTACTTCTATAGTTAACTAAGGTATTGCTACAGTGGATTCCCGAGTTGACACCTTCGAGGAGCGAGTGCAGAAGAGATTAGCCAAGGCCCGACCAGCAGACCTATTAGCCTTTTATGTGGAGTTGACGAAGTTCAAGGCTAACTTGATTAAATCATTAGCAGCTCAGATCACAGTTCCTCGTCCTACACCTGTAGATGAGCTGATATTTGATATGTTTGTAGAGGATTCACCACTGTGTGCTCTCGAGAAGAGATCCATTGAGGTTGATGATGATGAGGATCGGTCGGTGCTCCAGAAGACCTCTGTGGTTGATGAGGAGCTAAATGAGGAGGTAGCTGAGTTTTTCTTGAGGACATCGAGAGAAGAAGAAGAGCAGATACGAGCCCAGAAGCTTGATTGATTGAAGGATATTAGCTCATCCATCACGGCTGCAGCACAAAATACCCCGCAGGAGGGAGATGCTTAGCGACGGCCAAAGATCTGTGCTTAGGCACCATGTGATGTTTGTTTTGACCCCCTGTTCTTATTTTGTTTTGTCTTGTACATTGGGGACAAAGTACATTAATTTTGGTGGGTTGTGCGTAGCTATTGACTAGGGTGAAGTCTGAAGTGCTTTTAGTCCATAGCTATCCCAATTTTTGATCCTGATTTTCTTTCCTGTGTTCCTTTTCCTCATGGATATTTTATTTTTTGTTGAACCTACATGTTTTAGATGTTGTAGATAATATTTTTAGTATATGGTAGTTAAACCTTTTGCATGTACATTGTTTTGATGATTTATGAAAAAATTTGAAAAATTGGTACACATGAAAATTTTGTTGATTAGTAGTCATGTTGCAATCATGCATGTTTGAATGGTTTGGCAATGTTTGTTTTGATTAAGAGAAGGAAATTGATTCTTGAAGTATGATCTGTCACGACCCAAGCCTAGGGCCTAGATGTGACACGGTGAATAGGGAACCCGAAGGAACCCCAAACAAGCCTCTTAACATATCATTACACATCCATGATCGCGGAAGCAACTAAACAACATAATAAAAGTAGAAATGAGGAAAAAGGGGCTAAAGGAATACTTTGATAACATAAGCACCAAAACAAAAGAGTCAAGGCTCAATACATAACATGTCCAACAACACCTCTACTACATAGACAAGAGCGGGGGCCAAGACAAGCAACCGGGCTCACCCTCATAGTCAATACATACCTAAAAGAAAGATAGTCTTAGTAAACATAGCATGAGACTATAGATATGGTCCCTGGAATGGAAGACTCACCAACTAGCTTGAGAGAATTCATACTAGCCATGGGGAGGAAGATGCTTAAGAAGGGCTCCGGTTCGTACATGATAATATCATGTAGGTATAGAGTATGCATTAGTATGTTTGAATGTACTAAGTATATAAGATGCAATACAACAAGAGATAGGCAATATAATCGAAATGCATAAGCATAGGCAATGAGTAGCATAGAGCAATATGGCATGCATGGAAGATGCTTAAAGTAAATCATGCTTACATAATACATAATACATATGTAAGAAAAGACCATCATTAATGAGTTCATAGTTTACTAAGGTACAAACCCGTTGATTGGTTAGTGGATCGTCGCACTCTACCACCCTTGGTGATTGAGGTACAAACTCCTCAACCCGGTTATAAAGGTACAAATCCCTTGATTAGTTGGTAGATACTCTCACCCTACTACCCCTGGTGATTGAGGTACAAACCCCTCAACCAGGTTATCAAGGTACAAACCCCTTGACATGGTTACCCGAGTTCTTAATCCCCCAAGTAGGGCATGGTCAATTTCCAACACCATGTAGTAGAATATCATTTACATACATTCCTTTCATCCTCATAAAGTCATTCAACTCATAAGACATGCATTGGACCTTCAATTGCTCAAGAAACCATTAGCAAACATTTTACCAAACACTTGGCGGATGTGTAGAGCTAGTGTAAAACCATGAAATTCAAGAGTGGAAGCATGCTAGAAAATTCAATGTAAAACCATCAATATATACTTGGTTACACCCTCAAGAAATATACATCAAAAACCTTCATCAAATCTCACAATAGATCTTAGGTTCATACCTCAAAATATGCTTAAACAATAACCATTTCATGAAACCCCAACATAGTGTTCAGCGAAATTCATAATAAGTAATACCCATGAGTAAACCAACTTTCGATCATCCAATTTAGGTAAAAAGGAAGCTTAGGCACCATTAGTGAAAGGACCCATTTGTTGAAACCCACATACCTTGACTTTGGGGAATTCCTTGAAGAAGATTTGAATGGAGACTTAAAGCTAGGATGAATTCCTTGAGATCCGGAAAAGATTTGGACACTTGAATTTTAAGGTGAAATATTGTCTAGGTGTTTAAGAGAGTATTTGGGAATATTTTGAATGATATGAAGGTAAAATATGGCTTAATGTAAGTATTTTCATAAATGGGAAAGCTTAGGTTCAAGACCCAAAAGCCGCAGACCGAGATAGAAAACTGGCAGCTAAAATACACTATAGAGCGCCCTTGGCGCGTCACGCTACGGGTAGGGATGCTCTTTGGAAATCACATTTTTATGATTTTGAAATTTTGCTACGGTTGCTCTTAAATCAGGGTTAGACCCATTTTTCACTCAATTCAATCCCCTAATCAAGAATATGAAGTCAGATTATTTATATCACGAATAGATTTAGAGATATATGGAAATTACAATTCTAGGCACTTTGGAGGCACATTTTCGAGCGCTTTTAGGGGTCGTTCCATGGTCTATTAGTCTTTGTTGGTATGTGTGAAATGCCATGTATGTGTGAGCTAATTTTCTTGTGTTCATGCATTTGTATTGATTCAGAACTTGCCTTGTCGATTTGAGTTGGACTGGAGATTATATGGATTAGGAAGGGATCTTAGGCCCTTATTCTTTGATTTAGTCCACTTTTGCCTAAATAACCAACCAAATGAAAGAGTCTATCCCTTGATCCAAGTGCTTGAGCCAAACACATACACTTTTCTTTCTAAATACCTAGCTAGCCTAGCCTTATCTAGTGAAATACCTTATTATTGGACCTGGTCTATCCTTCAACATTGTGAACCTTGGTTGAGGCAAAAACCCTAACTTGAGGGTGGCTACCAAAAGTGACCCTGGTTTGGAGATGGGATATTGTGTACTTCACCTTAGGCTAATAGCCTAAGTTGAGGGTGGTCTATGTTATGGTATAATAGCAAAAATGAAGTAGTGAGTTGAGAATAAAAGAAAGAGTAGGAAGTCATATACCGGGTAAGAGAAAAAGAGAAAAAGATGCCTTAGAAAGAATGAAAAAGCAAAATGAGTTTTGAAAATAGGTTTTCCTCTTTTGGGATTCCGTAAAGAAGCAAAAACGGAGTGGATTCTTCCTTTTATGAAAATAAGGCAAATAGCAACAACACCGAATTGCCCACAACACTATTTTTCCACAGGACGACTTACAGTATAGGGAGACTGCTAAGGAAGCTCGAAAGGCACAAGCTGAATAATGAAGAGAAAGTACCTGGAAAAGCTTGCGAAGGAAGAATAAGGGAGAACAAGTTGAGAATGGTTGAGTTGTTAAGGTGAAAGTGTTGAAAAGCATGATTCAAGGTTGGCCCTTAGTCATTAATTGTCCAAAATTGCATACCAAAGGCCTATGAGCCTACATTAAAAGCCTATAAAGTCCTAAAGTGATCCTAATCTAATTAGTCAACAGTCTGAGTTGTGTGTATATGGACAAGACTATGGTATTGGTCATCACACATGAATCTCATTTGTGAGAGTGAATTTTCTTGCACAGTACCATTAGCAACTTTTGAAAGCATATTGAGTGTTAAAAAAGAACTTCTTTTCTGTGAGGGCATTTGCATTGCATGGTTAGCATTTGATTTGTTCAGTGATTGTGAACTGTTGATACTCCCTAACTTGTCAGAGTAGGATTTTCAAATGTATCAATATGATGTGGTTTGCTTAGTTGCTACATGATCATGTTTCAAAAAAGCTATTATGGGTACCTGAGCTGAATTTGAACATGGTATATGTCAGTGGGTTGATTGCTATGTATTGCTTTATTATATATCTAGATTGAGTCGTCGCTTGAGGAAAAACAACAATTCTAAGTTAAGGGTATTGATGTGCTATCAAAATACAACACATTTGGTGTCTAAAACATGGGATTTTGTGTGTTCTCAATGCGACTTTTTATGATTTTTATGTGTTTTTGTGTTTATTTTTGTAGAAAATATAGGTTGACTTGATTTTGGAAAAAGTTGCAGATTTTATTGATTTTAAAGAACTACGTACTCCACTACAAGTCGTAGCCCAAGCTACAAATCATAAAGGCTGCCTTGTAGAAATTAATAGTGTTAAAAACAAAATCTAAAAATTCGAAGTTTAGCCATAAGAGCTAAAGGTACGAGTTGTAGTCCTTTCTATGACTCGTAAAGTAAGGCCTCGTATCAATTAATAGTGTTGATCAAAATTGGACCAATAAATGCAAGAGTTGACTATGAGAAGGCATAACGAGTCATAGACCAAACTACGACTCATAGAGGTGGATCGTAGCAATGAAGTCCAAAAATGCCAAATACAACTCATTGTTCTTCAATTTTCTTGGGTAAAAAATCTCCCATGTCTTCTTATTTCATTGTTGATTTGTGTGCCCAAGCCATGAGTGGATAAACCCATAACTTGGGGTTGTGAGAACCATGAGTAGCTAGCTTAGAAACCCGAATTATTTGCACTTCTTGGGTTGGGTATTTTCATCTATTATCCATTTTCCTTCATTTTGCTTGTTGTTTAATGGTGGCCAACATTAAACCCCGCCTATTGTCAAGATCCCAATCAAGGTAGTGATGAATAGGAAAAGGAAATGGGTGATAGAATTTGATTGATGTATTCTCATCTAATCAATCAAACCCGGCCGAGGAGAGATTGACTGGGAGAATGGGTAACGGTTAGTTTGACACGTTATATTAGCCGTCCAAGGGCCATAGTGAAATTCGACCTTCACCTTTGCCAAGGTTGGAAGAACTTAAGTTATTATCCTGCATGCAATGTCCTAATTTAGGTTGTATTAACCGGGGTGTTTGAGTTATTGAATCATGGGGAACACAATTTCCCAAGTTACTCTACAATTTGATTATCTCTATGTTTTATTAGTATAGTTTTATTTACTACCAATTATTGCAACCCCACCCCCCAAATCTCTTCTTGAGAATAAAGTTATTTACTGCTTGAATTGATTGTTGGTGAATCAAAGTGGCAAAGCCTCGTATTCCCTTGGGATTCGACCCTATCCTATGGTTAGGTTTTATATTTGACAACGATCGATTTATCCTCAAAGTGAGAGGTACTGTTTGAGCACGATCATCACACCTGATCCAAAATATACATGCATAACAGTGGGACATAACCCCCACTAGAGAAAGAATCCCCCTCATAGAAACAAATGTGTCTCATCTTAGTATGTCAATCATAGGGCCTCGCCCTCAAATAGAATCAGTGGGGTCCTCGACCTAAAAAGTAACTGATGGGGTTCATGACCCATAATCAATTGGGTCTCAAACCCAAAATAATCGGTGTTTCATATCCCTCTATGAACAAATAAAGGTGTCTTAAAGCTGGAGTGTAACAAATGGGGGCCCCCAATCTAACCATCAACCAGCGTTCGAACAACAACAAGGAGCGCCATCTGAGACTCAAGATTTTAATTAGTCAATCACTCAACCAGTCTATTTGGATCTACAACTCCAAAGTCATGTCGTTCCCAGAGTGAATGTAGGCGACGATCTCACAGCCTAGGAATTCCACAATCTCAAACCAACCCACACAATAATAATTGCCACCTCTTTAAGATAGAACAGATACCTCAGTATCATATGGATAGAAGTAGTGCACAATAACTATCAGCAATATATCAGAGTGTCTATACATATACATCACAAATCACCATAGCATCATGCCAAACAAAGGCCAAGTATACCTTAACCTCATCAATAACAAAAGTCTGGGGAAAACATAGATAATCATGGCACATCATGAGTATGCAGGACAACCCAACCCCGCAGAGTCATATCTATACCAGAGTAAGGCTACGGTATGACAAACAAATGAATACATAGTCTTGTACTCAGTATAGCTCCATCGCATAGGGTATACATACTCATACAGTACAAGTCAAGTCAACACACATGTCTGTCCTAGGGCACTAGCTCAAATTCGGTCCTGACCAGACCCTTTCTCTACATAAAGCATCTCAGAGGACATCATCGATATAACCTAATATAAGGCCCAACAGGTTAGATAATTAAAATTGTGTCACCTACCCAGAATCATATCGCAGCCTAGTTGCTATCAAGGATTTCACCCAGGGCAACTATGTGCCCACTAATGATGTGCCTTTTTTTAGACAGGGTGCTAGTTCCCATGAATAACCCACATAGCTAGTGCCTCATCAAAGATAGCCCAAGAAGCCAGTAAGATATAATTTAATCTCACTAACAGGGTCTTACTTCCTTCCTTGACCCACAGTGGCTTAGTAGCAACTTATCTTGCATCGCATATCACAAGGCTCTTTTAGGAGCATAGATATAACTATTCCCAGAACATGGTGTGTTTCTCCGGTCAATAACTAGTAGCATAAGTACATAATAGATAGCAATGGTATACAGGATCATATAAGTCACAAGGCAGCATAAATAGTGTTTAATTAAGCAATCTACCATAATCTAGGCAGCAATAAGTACTCAGGACAAATATAGATGCTAGAACAGTGCACAAGGTAGTATGTAATCACTTGTTAGTATAATTAGCAAGTACATTTCAGTAATCTCAAGCCACACACACATACAAGCAAGAATTAGTCTCAGTGTACGTACTTGTCATATGTTCTCAGCCTATCTAGCCCCTTTTCAGGCCCTTATTATAGCCAAATAGTGTAAGAACTTAGATAGTATAGTAACTACAGCCAACATAGCCCTCAGTACAACAACTATCATCCCATAACATCATATATATACCATAAACAGTACATGTCTACACATTCCAGTTCAAATACGCATGCATTTTGACACAATATAAGGTTTAGGGAAATCCTAGCATATCTGGCAACTAACGTCTCATGCTCTAAGTCAATCCAGGTAGGCTTCCCCCTCTCCCCCTCCCTAATTTCTTCCCAATGCTATTAAGCTTTCAAACATAAGTCACAAGATCATTATGACTGATTTTGCTGTAGAATCTTAGGAAACAGGTTAAATTACATCAACTACGACTAAAATGGGGAAAACTGGGGCCCACAATTGAAATTCCAAGCCAATTCTTGTAAAATGATTCTTATATCATCATGAGTCCATAGCCCGAAATTGAGCAAAAAATGGGTCCCAAAATATAGAGAAATGTCTCAAAAACAAAGTTGCATTTCTTATTAAAAAACATTTCTTACATAACGTCTTGGTCAAATTCTACAAAAATACAGCCAAATTAAAAACAACAAAGTACACCACAACTTTCCTCTCAAAAAATAGAACAATTTAGATACAAATTTCACTTAATATCATTCAGAAATGACCAAGATATCGTAATATAAAGTTTTCACCAATTGTGATATATGACCAGCGAAGGAAATAGGGATTTTACCTCATAATATGAGTCAAAAATAGAATCTGACACTTCCATTTTGTTCCTTGCGAAAATCATACAAATATAGCATTTTGGGTCACTCAAATTGGATGAAAATGAGCTCAAGAACACAGTGCAAAGTTGGCGAAAATATTAATAGATCTGTGAAGAAATTCTCCTAGCAACCTTATAAAAATATACACATTTGATCTTTGGCCACCTCACTACCATATGGCAGCACCAGATTGTGCCACATGACATTCCCATAATCTGCCATGCCACTAGCTCCCTTAAAAAATCATTCAATCCTTTTTTTGATTTTTCGGGCTCGTTCAGACTCTAAATTTTGCAAACAAACTATGTAACCATTTTGATGTTCTAGTTCCAATGATGCTGTTGGAATTTCCAATGAAGCTTCCCACAATAAAGTGAAAGTCCCGCTTCTTTATATGTAACTTTTAACGAAAAGCTCCCGAGGGTTCAAATCATGTCCGAAAGTCCCCAATATCAAATGAAGGGTCATCCTAGACCGAAATCGACGTTCTAGAGATAATCTTGCTATCAAAATTCTTATCCAAGACTTGATTCCCGAGGGCATTGACTGAATCAACTATTGATCAATTTTGATGGATAAATTTGCAAGTCATGATATACTTGTACTGAACATACTCTTAGCCTAATTTGATCGTTCTAGAGCTAATGGAATCATCAGAATTCTACTCCAAGACCATTTACTAGGACTTAACCTAAAAACTTACTTTACAAGTATAACTTCTCGGTTAACTTAAAAATCCACATAACTCTCAAATAATCTAGCCAATAGTTATCCCCACAGTCCCATCGAATCACCAAATGGCCCGAGGTCAATATGCACAGGCTTAAATCAATAAAATAACCCATGAATTAGTCTTTGAATCACCCAATTTGAACCTATATTGATCAAGTTATGAATTTCCAAAAATTCCACAAATTTCAATCAAAAAACTAAAAATGTAAAACCTAAAATTGGAATTTTCACCACCAATGAAGCTCCAAAGTCACTTTTTGATTCCACAATTGTGTTTTTCACAAAATATCCTTCAGTTTGGACCTAAGAATCACCCAATTCGAACCTGAAATGCTCATCAAGTCAAACTCCATTGTTTCCAATAATTATGATATTTAACTTGAATGGAGTGCCTACAATATATTCTAGCACCACCACAATGATCCTTGCTATATGAACCTAATTTAGGCCCAAAGATCACTAAAAAAAGGCAACACCTCAAAATTTGACCAAAATTTCATTTCAAAAATGCATTATACAACTAGGCAAAATGCAATTTTACCTCATCCAAAGCACCTAAATCAGGTTACCAACCTTATCAAAATGTTCCCTACAAAAATCTACACAAAATGGCCCAAAGAATCAATAACTTTTCCCCTGAAATGCCCCATAAGTAAATTTCCCTAAAATTCTCAAACTTTTTGCTCAAAAAATAGCCCAGACTAGTAGCAAAAATTTGATTTTTGACTCGAATAGATGTCATGACCAATAACATAATTTCATCAAAATTGAAGCTAATTTAAAAGATCCACCTACAATTCTTACTTACAGACCATGAATTTCATGAAATTGATTTTGGGACTTCACGATTGCAAGAAAATCATGAATGAAACCACACACATATTTAAGAAATTAGGAAAATTAAGATGAATTAGACTTGGGCCTGAAGCACTCTTGACCTTAGGTTGAATCTTCAAAGCTTGGCTTGAATGGAGTTTTAAGAACTTGAATTCTAGAGTTAAATGTTGGAATTTGAAAATGAGGTGTAATGAATGAGTAAGGGATTATTTAGGGGTATTAGGATAGACATAAAAGTCATAAAAGACTTTGGAAGTGATCTTGTAATGACCCAACCTTGGGACTAGTCATCACACGACGAATGAGACACCTGTAGGCACCTCACCCAAGCCATCATAACATATCAAGCATTTATAGGCAATGAACTTATACATAGATAGAATAAAATATGGTTGGTCTATGGGATGAAATTTGACAATTAAGAAACGTTAGAAACATACATATCATCCAATAACATACTAACTAGACCATGGATAGCGGGAATCAATTTTAGTAGGTTTCCATCAAATAGAAAAGAATCCAAACATTAACAACATTGAAAGTAAAAGCCTTTAAAATCCAAATATACATCACGTTCCAAAATAGAAAGCAAGAAGGAAAATCAGAGAGTCCCAAACTAAGGGCTCACCATAAATAAACTAGTATTGGACGACAAAGAACTAGCCATGAGCGGGGGAGGAGCCCCTATCCCTACAAGATTAAATTATGCAGGAAAAATATGAGTTAGTATTTTGGAATATACTAAGTATATGAGATACAATGCAAATATGAAATTTTAGTGCCATCATTCATAAGTAAAGGCTTAAATATTTGGAATGGTAAATGTAACATTAATATAAGCTTAAGCATGTACAAGGAATAGTATGCAATATGAACCAAGACACTGATCATGGAACTTGTTGGAATGGACCATAATTGACATATAAGACCATGTGAGCTACTACACAGAATACAATATAATGCCCTACATTGGCATGGGAAGACCACTTGTCAGGTGAAACTCCGTCACTTCACATGCATCATCATATAACATGACTGGTCTATGTGGATCCACTAGCTAGCCTATAAGGGCTCCTATGGTGGCACATAGTTAATGGGGCAAAGGGTTTCTTCTAGGATTCCCTTACCGAATCCAACCTCGATGCCTCATTCGGTGCTAAGTTAGCACAAAATTCTTTGTACATAAACTTAGTCAAATGATGACACTTAAAATTATATGTACCAATCTCAAGAGTTGCTCAAACATAAGGAACCATCTAGTGAGAATTATCCTTTCATCTTGGGGATTCATAAACATCCTTTAGGGCATTGTCATCGTGCTTATATCATTGATAAGTCATAACTTTAAAACTGTTTTTATGCCCTAATCTTTATCATAAATCATGTAAGACTTGACTTGAAATTTAGTGGGCTAGTTCATAAGTTGGAAAATCAATAAATCATATGTGATATACATGAACATAAGGAAATCATGCTTATTCAAACCATGCAAAATATCCCACACATCATCAGTCAAACCCACATTATTGGGGTCATCACTATCAACTTAAAACTCATGAAAATACTTAGTAGCACATCAGATGGTGACATTGGAAAATGTAGTAATAAAAAACATCATGAAACCATCATTAGCATGCATGGTAGTATCAAGAAACTTAAAGAAAAGATAAAAATATTATGTAGGACTTTGTGGGTGAAAGGAGACCCACAAATAAGCTCACATACTTTGGGTGAATCCTAGGAAAAAGGAACTTGTTGTTATGGAAGAAATCCCCCTAGAAACCCTAGCCTCCTTAGCTTGTTCGTGCCTCCTAGAGAGTCTATTTTCCTTAGGAAATTCTAAAAGTTGAATAATGAGAAAACAAGAAGGAACTTATGGCTTTAAGGTCTTATTACAGGCCTAAAGAATCACCAAAATAACATAGCTTAGGTTTAGGATTAATGGGGAAGGACAAAATTCGCTCTTCATTAGAACTGTAGAACGGGAACTACGAGATCCCGATTACAATCCATGGATAGAAGCACGAGTTGTAGTTCTCATCATGTCATGACCTAAACTTAGGTACTAGCCATGACACGATTAATATGTCAGCCAAATACATCACATCCAAGCCTCGTATTCATATCATAAGCATTCATAAGATAATATAAGCATATGTAAGAGAACATGCAAGAAGAAGTATATAAAACTAAGAATGTCATAGTTTTCCTTAGGGGAACATACATCAATCCTTTGTGCCCAAAACATGCCTCTACATCATAAGATCTTGGCGAGGTTTAGAACATAGCATAGTAGCTCACCCTCAAGATATACATCAAAAGAAAATAATAAAGTCTCAACATAGAAGATGATGATGAATGAGATTGTTCCCGGAGCATGGGAACTTATCAACATGTCCTCAAATGCGTAATCCGATCTAGCCACATAATGGAATAGTTTCATCTGTCCCTACATGGTAAGGCGTAGGCAAAGAAATTTGCATTAGTACATGGAATGTACTAAGTATTAGGGGTGGTAATTAGGCTAGTTAAGTTAATTTTGATCATGTCATAATAGGTCAAGACAACAAATAGGTCAAGACCCAACCCAACCCAAAATTGCTTGGCTCAAAATTGGTTGGGTCAAAATAGGTTGAGTAATGGTTATAGAGCAGGCCAAGACTCAACCCCACCTAAATTCTACTAAGTTTTATTTATTTTATTTTTTCTATTTCAATATTGTTGACTTAATTAAATTATATTTTTCTTTAAGTTTGATATATTAAAACATATCAAATTAAAAAAAGTGTTTTAAAAATATTTTAAGATATATCTCGAGTCTATTCGAATTACCTATCATCCCAATTTTAAATGGGTTGGGTTGAGATGAGTTGAGCTAATAAATGGATGGGTTAATAACCCACCTTAACTTCAACGAGGTTTGTGGGTTGAGCAGGTTGAGTTTAATTTTGTCACCTCTAATAAGTATATAGATATGCATGAACCAAAGGACATCACAATAATATCAAATGCATAGTCATAATCAATAGGATAAGGGCACAATATGCATTAGCATGAAAGTTTAAAAATCATGAGAAAATCATCATAAAATCCATTCATAGTTTTAGTATTCATATGTGGGAATAGACACATTAGACCATGCGAACTATTACATTTAACACTGATGTTGCCTCTACACTGAATAAACAAGTTGCCTACTTTTCCAGGGTAGACTATACCTTACTTTATGGGATACTTTCCATTTTGGTAAGTTCTTTAATATGAAACTTACGAGAACCTTCCCATTTCGGTGTATGCTTTACTTAAGTGGATCCACTATCATAATACCATATATAAACATGATAATCATCCCTACGGTGGCACGTAGTTATGAGAAAGGTAGTATTTACCTTAAGGATCCCTTAGGTCGAGTCCCCACCCTGTCTCTCATTGAAACGACCCCAAAAAGTGCCCAAAAATGTGTCTCGAATGTGCCTAGAATCATAATTTCCATATATCTCAAAATCTGTGTGTGATATCGAAAATTCGACTTCATACTCTTGTTCAAGGGATCATTTTGAGTGGAAAGTAGGTACAACCTCAATTTAAGAGAAAATGATTAGATATTCATTTTTCGTAATTTTCAATTTCTGGAATCGATCCATGACAGTACCGCGATGCGCAGTCATCTCGGACCTGTGTAAATCTTGCATTCACGATACATCCACATCGCAGACTAGACATGGACCTATGTATTTTGCTGCCATTGACTTTTAATATCGGTCCAAGGCTTTTGGGTCTAGGGCCTATGTGTTCCCAAACGTGAAAATACCTATAATTAGCCATTTTTTTACAAATATCATTCTAAACATTTTCGAATACTCATTCAAACACTTATCCAAATATTTTACTCGTAAACTTAAGTTACAAAACCCTCTCCAGATTAAGGATTTCCTCTCAAGCTTCAAGTCTCCATCTCCAATCTTCATCAAGTTCATCTCCAAAGCTAAGGTATGTGGGTTTCTTTCATGGGTTCCTCTCACCCATGATACCCAAGCTTCCTTTTATCTAAAATTCTATGATTTAAAGTTGATTTATTCATGGGTCTTACTTATTATGAATTTCCCTGCACACTATGTTGGGATTTTATGAAATTATGGTTGTTCTAGCATGTTTTGAGCTATAAATCTAAGATCCATTGTGAGGTTTGATGAAAGGTTTTGATGTATATTGTTTGAGGGTGTTACTAAGTATCTATTGATGGTTTTACAATGAATTTTCTAGCATGTGTTCACACTTGAATTGCATGGTTTTGCACTAGCACTACACACCCTCTAAGTGTTTGATAAAATATCCGGTTAAAAGTTCTTGAGGAATTGATGGTCCAATGCATCTCTTATGAGTTGAATGTGTTATGATGATTATATGATTATTATATGATGATAAAAAGATAATGGAATGATTATGAAATGATGATGAAAGGATTGTATGTATATGATGTTAATATGATGAGAGAAAGGTATGGATATGATGTATGAAGATAAGCGGAAGGGTAGGTATATGATGACTATATGATGATGAGACCAATGTATGTATATGATATTATCTCTATAGTGTTGGAATGTGACCATGCCCTACTCGAGGGTTGCGCACCAGGTAACCGTGTCAAAGGGTTCGTACCTTGATAATCTATCAGGTGGTTTGTACTCTGGCACCATGGGTGGTATGGTGCGACAATCCATCAACCTATTGAGGGGTTTGTACCTTGATAACCTATCAGTGGGTTTGTAATCTGATAACACAGGTGGTAGGGTGCAATTATCCACCAACCATATTGGGGGTTTGTACCCATCAACCTTGTTGGGGGGTTTATACTCCATCACCCATGTTGAGGGTTTGTACCCATTAACCCGTTGGGGGTTTTGTACCTCAACAAACTCATAAAGGGGTTCGTACCTCATGCACCTCTCCAAGCGGGTGATAGGCCTTGGATTGCACTAATAATGATTAGTCCCAACACTTGTATTATGTCCATATAAGCATGATTTACTACAAGCACCTCCCATGCATGCCATATTGTTATATGTTACGCATTACCTATGCTTATGCATTTTGGATGTGTCACTTATCTCTTGTTGAATTGCATCTTACATACTTAGTACATTCAAATGTACTAACGTATACTCTATGCCTACATGATATCACAATGTAGGAACCAGAGCTGCTATTGATTCTACTCATGGTTAGACGAACTGATCAAGTTAGCTTATGGTGAGTCCTCAAGTATGGGGACAATATCTATCTTCTCTCAAGCTTATGTTTAGACTATGCCTTGTATGTTTGGATTATCTATTGTCTTTATTGTGAGGATGAGTCTGGTTGCTTATCTTGGCCCCCGCTAAGTATCTAAGGTTTAAAGGTGTTGTTGGACATGATATGTATCTCTGATATGAGCCTTTAGTCTCTTGTTTCTTGATGTTTTGATATGGAAGTCTATACTTTAGTCCCAATCCCCTTATCTATGCTTATGACCTATTATTATTTCAATTGCTTCCGCTACCAAGGATGTGTAATGATATGCTATGAGGCTTGTTTGGGTATCCTTCGGGATCCCCGTTCATCAGTCATGTCTAAGCCCTAGGCTTGGGTTGTGACAAAGTTGTTATCAGAGCAGTAGGTTATTAGGTCCTCAGCGTCCAACACACCACATCCATTAGAGTCTTATTCATGGTTGTGAAGCATGGCACAACTATGAATAAGAGGCTATGAGGCATTCTAGGAAATATTTCACTTCTTCATGATCTATGTCGTGCGATGGAGTTAGGTCCCCTAGGGCTTATTGATAATCCATAATCATTATGTTTCAAGATATGTCTCAAGCTACTCAGGTTGGTGATATGACAAATGTGGAGGTTCGTAATGTTCTATGGGTATTGGCCAAAGCGGTGACAAAGTTGGCAACTCACCTCGATCAACAAGTGAGTGCCTCCGAGACCCCCTTTGGTAAAGGGAAAGGTAGTGAGGGATCCAAGAGGGCTTGATTTGATGGTAGCTTCCAAGATCAAGAGTCTAACGATGTTCCAAGCATGAGGGTTGCCAAGGATGGGGTGCTCAGCCTCAAGTATCATGGTGAAGGCGTTGGTGGACAAGCTCCTCCTATGTGCAACAAGTGTGGAAGGTACCAGCCGGGAGATTGCTTAGGTGGCTTGGGTGCATGCTTTTGATATTGTGGAATGGATCATAATATGAGGAATTGCCCATGGGTCCTTAAATATCATAAGGACGGTCGTCGATGTTCTCAACCATACCCCTCTAGGGGTCACTAGGCTTAGCATGGTACTCCACAGATAAGTTGAAAGTCTTGATTTTGATGTATCTAGGTTTCACGATTTTTTTTGGTTGCTAGTGGGCTTTTTGTGTGTCTCAAGGGGTTGTGTGAACCTTTGGTGTATACCTCTTTGTTGAATATTTTGTTGCTAAGGATGTCCAAAGGTGTTGTTCCATGTTTATCTTGTCTTAGGTCTTGCCTTATGGCATATTGGATTTGTTGTGGTAGTTGTTGATGTTATGCTTGGGATGAACTAGTTGTATGCATGTTGTGTCTCCCTTAATGTAGAGCTCGTAGAGTTAAGTTCCGATTCCCAATGAAATCGGTCCTTGAGTAGAGACTTGTAATGTGGACGCGAAGGGTTAAGTCTATTTTTGTCCTAAGGTATCACTGATCTCTAATGGTTGCCCCTATGTTCTTAATGCATAGGGTCTTGTCTTGTGATTTTGGTTGCACTTAATTTGTTGGATTGGAGGTCTTGAAGTGGTTCAGCTACTTGCATATTGTGTCTCATTTGATTGTAGAACCCGTAAGGTTGCAACATGATGGTTAAGAATGGACGAGCTATTTGGTCAGCTATAATGATTTAGTCACTTCTCTAAGATTGATCTTTGGTTTGGGTTTTGTTCTCAAGTAATTATGAGGATAGGTAGTAACCCTAAGTATCTTTTCAGATTAGGAGTGAGCCTATCTAGTATGTTGGAGTTGTTTGGATGGCTATACATTGGCTATATTTATGGGTTCCATCAATAAGGTCTTTAGTCCCTACCTTGTTATGTTGTGGTGGTCTCCAGTGATGAAGTGTTTATTTATTTAGAGCTTGCGAGCCATTTGGTGATAGTGTTGCAAATCTTGGGTAAAAGGAGTTGTATGCTAAGTATATAGAGTGTGAAATATAGTTGAAGGAGATTACCTACCTAGGTTATGTGACATCAAAGGATGGTATTAAGATTGATCTTAAGTAGATGTATGTGAATAGAAATTGGCCTAGACCTTTGACTTCCTTGGATAATAGGAGTTTCTTGGGCTTAGCGGGATACCACCGGAGGTTAGAGAATGGGTTCTCTTCTATTTCTTCTCCCATGACTAAGTTGATCCAAAAGAAAGCTAAGTTTGTGTGGACTGATGAGTGTGAGAGGAGCTTCCAAGCCTTGAAAGATAAGTTTGTGTCCGCTCCTACCTTGTCTCTATCGGAAGGGTTAGAAGGGTTTGTTGTGTATTGTGATGTCGCCTGGATTTGTTTGGGTTCGTGTGCTGATGCAAGATGGTTAGGTGTAAGTCTATGCTTTTAGCTAATTTGAGATGCTGGAGAAGGGTCATCCTACCTACGACTTCGAGTTGGCCGCCATGGTATTTGCTTTGAATTTGACATCATTGGTTGTATGGGGTGCATATTGATGTGTTTACCATTCACTGGAGTCTCCAATATGTGTGCTCACTTAGAGGGATCTTAGCTTGAGATGAGTTGGTGGTTAGAACTTCGTAAGGATTGTGATATGAGTGTGTGTTATCATCCCGGTAAGACTATGTTATGGCAGATGCTTTAAGTACGGTGTCTATGGGTAGCCTAGCTCATGTTGATGGTGGTGATAAAAGGGTGGCTGAGGATAGTGCATCGGTTGGTTAGATAGGGGTTAGGTTGGAAGAGGTTGACAATGATGGTGTTATTATTTTTGATGGTTCTAAATCTTCATTGGTTGATGAGGTAAGAGCAAGGTAGATCTTGATCCCTACTTGTTAGAATTGAAGACCTTGGTGAAAGGGGACGAGGTGGAGTTTTTCTCCCAAGGAGGAGATGGTGCCTGTAGATACTAAGATAGGTTGTGTGTGCCTAGTGTTGATGGCTTAAGGAGAAGGGTTCTTGATGAGACTTACAGTAGCTATTAGCATTGGCATGGATCCTTTTTGAGACTCCATATAGTAGACATTGTATGTCCCTAATTGGATTGTTTGAAGTGGGAGAAATGGCTTTGTTGGGTCCAAATCGTATTATGGAGGGCATGGAGAAGGTGAGGTTGGTTAGGTAAAGGATGAAACAGCCCGTCTTCAAAAGTCCTATGTCGAAGTGAGGAGAAAAAAGCTTGGGTTCAAAGTTAGTGATTGTGGCTAATTGAAGGTTTTGCTCATGAAAGCAGTGGTTTACCAAAGTAAAGAGGGAATTAAATTTATGGTTTGTGAGTCTTCATAGAGTTTTGAGGAAGATTAGTGAGGTTGCATACGAATGGGAAGTGCCTTTGGATAAGGATATGTTTTATCTAGTTCTTCATGTTTCTGGGATTAAGGATGTATGTTCGTAATTCAAGTGTTACAGGATTCTTGAGGTCGTGGAGGATGAGTTGACTTATGAGAATGTCCGATGGAAAGTAGGGTGGATATGATTAAAGATTGATTTATAAGGGTGTAGTGTTCGTCAAACCCCATTGGGAGAATCGTCAAGTCGATAGTATCTCTCAGGGAGCTAGAATGGGCGTGGATGAGCAATATTCGTACCTCTTTCATTCTATTCAACCTTATGATAATTGGTCAAGTCCATTCATGATTAAAAATCTTATGATTTAGCCCTATGTCATTGCATGCATTCATGTTTATATTAACAACTTCATGGTGATTTTACACTTATGTCGGTATTTTGAAAATGGTGCTTTAAATGTATTATTGCATTCTTATGTGGGCTGCAATTGTCATGTTTATATCTCTCATATATATTACGAATATTCCCAAGGGGAAGATATTGAAATGACCCCAAAAAGTGCTAGAAAATGTGCCTCGAAAGTGCCCTGAATCGTAATTTTATATATCTCAAAATTCGTGAGTGAGATCGAAAATCTGACTTTATATTCTTGTTCAGGGGTCATTTTGAGTGGAGGATAGGTCTACCCCTGATTTAAGAGCAAATGATTAGCAATTTTATTTTTTGTAATTTTCAATTTCTAGAATCGATCCGAGATAGTACCGCAACGTGCAGTTGTCGCAGACCTGTGTAAATCTTGCCTTCGCGATACGTCAGCATTACGAACCAGATGTGGACCTGTGTATTTTTCTTCCGTTGATTTTTAATCTCGGTCCAAGGCTTTTGGGTCTAGGGCCTAAGTGTTCCCAAATGTGAAAATACCTATACTTACCCATTTTTAACCCTCATATCATTCTAAACATTTTCCAATACTCATTCAAACACTTAGCCAAATATTTTACTCCTAAACTCAAGTTACAAAACCCTCTCCAGATTAAGGATTTCCTCTCAAGCTTCAAGTCTCCATCTCCAATCTTCATCAAGTTCATCTCCAAAGCTAAGGTATGTGGGTTTCTTTCATGGGTTCCTTTCACCCATGATACCCAAGCTTCCTTTTACGTAAAATTGTACGATTTAAAGTTGATTTACTCATAGGTCTTACTTATTATGAATTTCACTGCACACTATGTTGGAGTTTTATGAAATCATGGTTGTTCTAGCATGTCTTGAGCTATAAATCTAAGATCCATTTTGAGGTTTGATGAAGGGTTTTGATGTATATTGCTTGAGAGTATTACCAAGTATCTTTTGATGGTTTTACAATGAATTTTCTAGCATGATTGCACTCTTGAATTGCATGGTTTTGCACTAGCAATACATACCTTCTAAGTGTTTGATAAAATATCCGGTTAAAGGTTTTTTAGGAATTGATGGTCCACTGCATCTCTTATGAGTTGAATGATGTTATGATGACCATATGATGTTGAAATGATGATGGAATGATTATGAAATAATGACGAAAGGATTGTATGTATATGATATTAAGATGATGAGAGGAAGGTATGCATATGGTGTATTATGATGAGCGGAAGGGTAGGTATATGATGACTATATGATGATGAGAGCAATGTATGTATATGATATTATCTCTATAGTGTTGGAATGTGACCATTCCCTACTTGAGGGTTGCACATCGGGTAACCGTGTCAAGGGGTTCGTACCTTGCTAACAATCAGTGGGTTTGTACTCTGGCACCACGGGTGGTAGGGTGCGACTATCCATCAACCTATCGAGGGGTTTGCACCTTGATAACTTATCGAGGGGTTTGTACTCTAGCACCACGGGTGGTAGGGTGCCACTATCCATCAACCATGTTAGGGGTTTGTACCCATCAACCTTGTTGGGGGGTTTATACTCCATCAACCATGTTGCAGGCTTGTACCCATCAACCTGATGGGGAGTTTGTACCTCAACAACCTCATGAAGGGGTTCATACTCATGCAACTCTTCAAGAGGGTGATAGTCCTTAGATTACACTAATAATGGTCAGTCCCTACACTTGTATTATGTTTCATATAAGCATGATTTACTATAAGCACCTCCTATGCATGCCATATTGCTATATGTTACTCATTGCCTATGCTTATTCATTTTAAATATGTCACTTATCTCTTGTTGCATTGCATCCTACATACTTAGTACATTCAAACGTACTAACGCGTACTCTATGCCTACATGATATCACCATGTAGGAACCAGAGCTTTTATTGATTCTCCTTGTTGCTAGACGGATTGTTCAAGTTAGCTTATGGTGAGTCCTCAAGTCCGGGGATAATATCTATCATCTCGCAAGCTTTTGTTTAGACTATGCCTTGTATGTTTGGATTATCTATTGTCTTTATTATGAGGGTATGCCTCGTTGCTTGTCTTGGCCCCCGCTAAGTATATAAGGTTTAAAGGTGTTGTTAGACATGATATGTATCTATGATATGAGCCTTGACTCTCTTGTTTCTTGATGTTTTGATATGGAAGTCTACCCTTTAGTCCCAATCCCCTTGTCTATGCTTATTACCTATTGTCATTTCAATTGCTTCTGTGACTAAGGATGTGTAATGATATGATATGAGGCTTGTTTGGGGATCCTTCGGGTTCCCCATTCGCCGGTCACATCTACTCCCTAGGCTTGGGTGGTGACACTCATTCGGCACTAAGTCATATCTCATGGAATACATAAAGCATATATATACATAGCTTTCAACATAATTCATACTTCATTTAAATCATACTTTCACAGCTTATAAAATTGTCATCGTTACTTTTATGAAGACATTATTTCATAAGAATAGTCCATCTATTTTACTTTTTATCATTGTGCGGGAGACATCACCACCTTATCATCATTATAAACATTAGGGTTTCTATTCCCATCTTTATCATAGTGTCACTATTATCATTGACATAACATCATCATTG
The DNA here is from genome assembly GCA_025774065.1 of Solanum ossicruentum. NCBI lineage: Eukaryota > Viridiplantae > Streptophyta > Magnoliopsida > Solanales > Solanaceae > Solanum > Solanum ossicruentum. The sequence goes on from JAOTQR010047710.1 coordinate 42,853, forward strand.
GCATAAAATGCGCTTTTACATACTTGAGATCATAGTCATAAAAATCCATAGCTATATTGTAAGAGACTAGGGTTAAGTGTGGGACCATGAGCAATTGAGTCAAAATCAAGCAATTCTATAAGATTCATAAAGGAAAACATGCAATTGAATTAATTTAGATCATTGTCGAAGGAACAAACATCAAATCATTAAATGCTAATCATGCATACCTGAAGTCACATACTTTTTCTTGAAAATGATATAAATCATATAATTCCTCGTAATGCATGCATAGTTGAATGTAATCATCATACAAGAATTATAATCCATGCATTAGGAATGATAACTTAAAAGCCCATAGGAAATCATCATGAAACTTTGATAAAAAGGATATTTTAGGATTGGGCTTCATGGATGAAACTAATCCATAAATGAAGTCCGACATACCTCCAGTTAAATTTCTTAGAATTGTTGAAGAAAATCTGGAAAACCTTGACCATACCTTCAAGCCTTAGCTTCAATGGAATCCTTGACATAGAGAGAGAAATATTGGGAACTCTTGAGAGAATTTTTGAAGATTAAAGGATTTGAATGACTTAGGAATAGAACTTAGAAGGGCTAGGTCGGTTAAGCCAGTTAGGATAGACAAAACGAGGTAGTTTAGGACTTAGGTGAATTGGAAATGCTTGAAACACCCTTTATTAAAAATTGTCGGAGCCATCCACAAAACCCTTTCTATGGGTCGTGGTTCATCCTACGGACCATACCTTGTCTCGTAAAACTTTATGTCACAAAAATAGAGTTTCTAGAATTTTTAGCTTCAAATCCACGAACATGGAGGATGACCCATAGTTCCATTTACAGGCCATAAGTTCTTTCATAGAAGTGTTCCAGACTTAGAAAATTTTAGGCCATTAGGACTTGTTTCTATGAAACAGTTGATGTATTATGGTTTCTTATACATTCTATCCTATCTCACAACCGAATCCTAAGGACTACACAAGACACGGTGAAAGGGGAACCCGAAGGGACCCCAATCAAGCCTCTTAACATATCATTACACATCCTTGGTTGTGAAAGCAATTAAACAACAATAAAATAATAGAAATACGGGCTAAGGGCTAAGGGAAATCTTTCATATCATAAAACATCAAAAGAGTCAAAGAGAACTAGGCTTATAAAATCTTTACATAACTTGTCCAACAACACCTCTAAATATAGAACTTAGCGGGGGCCAAGACAAATAATCGGGTTCACCCTTATAGTCAAAGCATACAATAAAGAAAAGAGAGTCTATGCATAGCATAAATCAAGACAAGTATATCCTCGAAGTTGAGGACTCACAACTTGCTTTGCGAGAAATCATACTAGCCATGTGGAGGAAGATGCTCAAGTGGGACTTCAGCTCCTACATGGTGACATCATGTAGGCATAGATTATGCATTACTATGTTTGAATGTACTAAGTATGTAGGATGTAATGCAACAAGAGATAAACAACATAATCGAAATGCATAAGCATAGGCAATGAGTAGCATATAACAATATGGCATGCATGGAAGATACTTGAAGTAAATCATGCTTACATAGAAAATAATACATATGCAAGAAGAGACCAACATCATAGAATTCATAGTCTATTGAGGCACCAACCTCTCAATTGGTTGGTGGATCATCTCACCTTACCACCCATGGTGATTGAGGTACAAACCCCTCAATTGGTTGGTGGATCATCTCACCCTACCACCCATGGTGATTGAGGTACAAACCCTTCAACTTGGTTACTAAGGTTCAAACCCCTTTATTGGTTAGTGGATCGTCTGACCCTACCACCCATGGTGATTGAGGTACAAATCCCTCAACCCGTTTACTAAGGTACAAACACCTTAATTGGTTGGTGGATCATCTCACCATAGCACCCATGGTGATTGAGGTGCCAATCCCTCAACCCGGTTATCAAGGTACAAACCCCTCGAAATGGTTACCCGGGCTCACAACTCCTGAGTGGGGCATGGTCAATTCCCAGTACTATATAGGGGAATATCATATATATGCATTCCTTTCATCATTATAAAGTCATTCAACTCATATGACATGCATTGGCCATTCAATTCCTCAAGAAATCATAGCTGGACATTTTATCAAACACTTGGTAGGTGTGTAGTGCTAGTGTGAAACCATGCAATTTAGGGATGAAATCATGCAAGAAAATTCAATGTAAAACCATCCATCAATACTTGGTAACAACCTCAAGCAATACATTTCAAAATTGTTCATCAAATCAAGCAATAGACCATAGATTCATAGTTCAAAACATTCTAAAACAATAACAATTTCATGAAACCCCAATATAGTCCATAGTATAATTGATAATAAGTAAGACCCATAAGTAAATTAATTTGAAGTCATGTAATTTAGGTATAAAGGAAGCTTGGGCACCATGGGTGAAAGGACCCAATGGTTGAAACCCACATACCTTGAATTTGGAGAATTCCTTGAAGAAGATTTAAATGGAGCTTGAAGCTTGGATGAATTCCTTGAGATCCGGAAGGGACTTGGACACTTTTTTAGTGAAATATTTATCTAAGTGTTTGAGGAGGTTTTGGGGAATGTCTTGTATGAAATGAAGGTGAAATATGGCTAAGTATAGGTGTTTTTATGTATGGCAAGGCTTAGGCCCAAAACCCCAAAGCTTTCGCTGAGATTAGTAAAACTGACAACAAAATACACTGCTCCGTGATAGGTCCGCATCACAGAGTAGTCACGGACTGCTATTGGAATTACAAAATTGGCGAAATTTATTTTTCACTACGGGTCTTATAACATTTGGGTTATACCTATTTTCCACTCAATTTTTTCCCCTTAACAAGAATATGAAGTCAAATTTTTGATATCACACCAGATTTTCAGATATATGGAAATTACAATTTGAGTCACATTTTCGAGCACTTTTCGGGGTCGTTTCATCCTAGTAACTCATGAGTCAACTTCTGAAAGTTCTTAAATGTTCCATTTTCAATGGTCATATTCCACAAACTCACCTATGATCTGTGGTTCGTTCTATGGATTGTAGACTGGCTTATAGTATGAAACCTTCACCAAAATCCTTAACTTCTAGTTTTTTCAAGCCTATAAACATGAGGGGTGTTTCATGTCATCCTGGTTTTTTCCCAATCTTTAGAAACCGGTTACCAAACCCTAACCATGAAATACTTATCCATATTCTATCCTTCAATCCATGATTCATGGATGGCCTCATGGAATCCTTCCCCACTTAGCAAAATTCTCTCTTTCTTAGGCCTCATCAATGAAGGCAATCTACAGTTCGTGCATAGGAATACGATTTATCCTTTTAATTGTGGTCTTCCTTCCAAAAACTCCAAATTTCCTACATGTCTAGAATTCAACCAACGAGTCTGTCTATGAGCCATGAATACTTCTATGGTCTATTAATGGCCTCGTGCTCTACTCAACAGATAGAAATTATTTCAGACTTTCCGAGGTTCCCATCCCAAGCATAATCTATGGCTCATGGTTTAACCACTAGCCGTGGACTGGCCCTAAGCATTTCCAGCCCATTTTTTTTGCACTTTCTAGGCTCCTAACTTGATAGTCATTACAATATCTCCTCCTTTAAAACATCCATCCACGAATGTACTTAAATGTAGGCTCTAAGGAGTTAAACATTAGCTAATAGCACAACATGCATGCAAAAATTCAACTTGAACATTTTTTCATGAAATTTTAAAAATCCAGATTTAAAACATGTCTCAAAACAGTTCATAAACATAGAAATGAATGTATGCATCATGCAAAACTAAAACGTAAGGAATTGGAGGTTTTATACAAGAATATCTTAATATCTTAGTCTTAAGCAGAGTGGAATAGATATGGGTAATGCTTCATCATGTCCACTTCCACTTCCCATTTGGCATTCTCAACTTGATGATTCCTCCAAAGCATCTTAATGAATGCAACTTCCTTGTTCCTTAGTTTTTTCACTTGCTAGTCCAAGATTTCAACCAGTACATGAGTCATAAGCATAGGAAGTATAGAGTTTGTATCACCTATGAACTTGCTCAACGTTGACATATGAAAGACTGGATGAATCAAATGCATTTCATTAGATAGGTCCAACTCATATGTCACTTTGCCCATTCTTCTCACTACTTTGTAAGGCCCTACTTATGTAGGGCTTGACTTCCCCTTTCAACCCAACTGAATCTCACCTTTTTATAGGGAACACTCCCAAATAGACCCAATCATCAATTTGAAACTCAAGATTTCTCCTCCTAATATTGGAGTAGGACATTTGCCGACTTTGAGCCATTTGAAACTTTTCTCTTATAAGCCGCATTTTCTCCATAGCATTCATGACTAATCCTGTCCTAGCAATGACATCTCACCAACTTCAAACCACCCAATAGGTGATCTACACCATCTACCATACAATGCCTCAAATGGTGTCATCTCATCCTTGAATGAAAACAATTATTGTAGGCAAATTCAATAAGAGGAAAATACTCATCCCAACTCCCCTTGAACTCCAACATACAAGCTCTCAACATATCTTCAATATTTGAATTGTCCGCTTGGCCTACCCATTGGTTTGAGGATGGAAAGCGGTACTTAATTTCACTTTAGTAGCAAGTCCCTTTTGAAAAGATTTCCAAAAATGAGACGTGAATTAGACACCATGATATGATATGATTGATAACAGGATCCATGTCGCCTCACCAATTTTAGAATATACAAGTGAGCATAATCTTTAGCACTAGATGTCAATTTAAGTGGTATGAAGTGAGCCAACTTTGCCATATGATCCACTATTACCCATATGAAATTAAGGTGCTTCTTGGTTTTAGGCAACCCAACTACAAAGTCCATATTGTCTTCTTCCCATTTCCAATTAGGAATGTCAATATCTTGGGCTTGGCCACCTGGCCTTTGATGTTCAACTTTGACTTTTTGTCAATTGTCACACTCGAACACAAATTTGGCATTATCTCTCTTCATTCCATCCACTAATAAATCTCTCTCAAATCTCTACACATTTTCCTAGAACCATAGTTGTGAGATTATTCCAATATCAATTTCTTCAATTCACTATGACTGGGCATACACAATCTCCCTTAATATCAAAGTGAAGCATCTCTCCCTTGTGAGAAAACTTCTATCTTTCCTTTTTTAACTAAGGCCTTCAACTCAACCTAGGCAAGATCGAGGTCTTGATTAGACTTCACATCCTTAATCAAAGCATATTCGGATCCATAAAGCACCATCACACCACTACTTATAAACTCATTCAACTTCACCACCAACCTAACAAACCTATGGAGTTACTTGGCCAACTCCATTTTTCCATTCTATGTGAGACACACTACCTATGGATACTCTACTAGGGGCGTCGACTACCACATTGGCTTTGCTTGGATGGTACTTCACACTCATGTCATAATGCTTGAGAAGTTCTAACAACCTTCGTTGCCTTAAGTTGAGATCCTTTTAGGTGAACATATGTGAAAGGCTCTTTTGATCAGTGAAGACATCTACATTAAACCCTTACAAATAATGATGCCAAATTTTCAAAGTGAACACCACATCCGCAAGCTTAAGATCATGAGTCGGGTAGTTCTTCTCATGTTCCTTCAATTTACTTGAGGAATAAGGAATCACCTTACCATGATGCATCAGCACATACCACATCCCAATTCTTGAAGCATTACCGTAGACAACAAATCCATCATTTCCCTCTGGCAAGGTCAAGATTGGAACCTAAGTTAGTCGATCCTTCAAGGTTTGGGAACTCTTCCCACACTCATCCGTCCATATAAACTGTCTTCTTTTGAGTCAACTTGGTTAGTGGCAACAAACTAGAGGAGAAACCTTCCACAAACCTTCTATAGTACCTGGCTAGGCCCAAGAAACTCCTAATATCCATAGGAGTTAATAGCCTTGGCCGATTTCTTACTACTTTCATCTTCTTAAGATAAACCTTAATACTATCATGTCATGCCACATGCCCAAGGAAGGCAACCTAAGTCAGCCAAAACTCACTCCTATCAAATTTTGCAAAAAAGTTTTTTCTCCCTCAAGGTTGGTAACACCACCCTCAAGTTCTCCATATGTTCTCCCTCACTCTGAGAGTAGATTAGAATATTATCAATGAACACCACTAGAACGTGTCAAGGTAGGAATTGCATACCCTATTTATAAGGTCCATAAATATAGTGTTAGCATTAGTGAGATAAAAAGACATCATTAAAAATTCAAAGTGACCATACTGATGTAACACCCCATATTTTACATGTACTAATACTATGTAAATGAATCATGCTATGGATTGGTCAAATTAGCGTCAATTCTTGAAACTGCGTAAGTCTCGCGTTAATGGGTGTTATGTGATTCTAAATGCTTAAGAGGGTTGATGGTATATAAGTCTTGGTATTAAATTGAGGATATATCATCCCTAAACTAAGTAAATAATTGAGGTTATTGTATGACTTATTAATTTAGTAGGGGAGTCACCTACTTATAATTGATAGCGCGGAGACGAGGCTTGACACCGAATTTGTTCAAGTTCGATTATGAATAAATTCCTTGTTAAGGGTGTAACTTTGGCCTATATTTTAGTATCATAAATGGACTTTATTTTCAGTCCAAGAAGATTTTAAAACACTTCCAAAGTACACTGCAAAC
>JAOTQR010047711.1:0-14842 GCA_025774065.1 Solanum ossicruentum
TATTATTATTATTATTATTATTATTTATTATTATTATTATTATTATTATTATTATTATTATTATTATTATTATTATTTAGCCTGCTACTCTAATTCGCGACCTCCACTTCTTTCTATCTAAGGTCATGTCCTCAGTGAGATCAAGATCTGTCATGTCATGTCTGCTCACCTCCACAGTACTTCTTCGGTCTGCCTCTACCCCTTCGTATAGCTCCCAAAACCAACCTCTCGAACCTCCTAACAGGAGCATCGATACTCATTCTCTGCACATGTCCGAACCATCGCAGTCTCGCTTTCCTCATTTTTCGGCCACCAGGGCCACCTCTAATTTCTCTCAAATGGTCTCATTCCTAACCTTGTTATCCTGGTGTGACCACACATCCATGTCAGCATCCTTACCTCTGCGACATGCATCTTCTGAACATGTACATTTTTAATTGGCCAACACTCCATCCCATACAGCAACGATGGTCTAACCACCATTCTGTAGAACTTACCTTTGAGTTTAGGTGGTATCTTCTTGTCACACAATATTCCAGAGGCAAGTCTCCATTTAGTCCATGCTACCTTAATACGATGTGTGACATCATCGCCGATATCACCACTACTCTGAATGATGGACCGCAGATACTTAAAGTTTTTTCTCTTGGGGATAGGTTGAGTGCCAAGCCTCACATCAAAGTTTGTTTCACCCTCTCCACACTGAATTTGCACTCCAAGTATTCAATTTTGGTCCTGCTCAATTTGAATCCTTTGGACTCCAAGGCGTGTCTCCAGGCCTCCAACCTTTCATTAACTTTAGTTTGAGTCTCATCAATCAGTACTATGTCATCTGCAAATAGCAAACATCCTAGATTTTTGTATTTTGGTAGGACTAAAGAAATATTTGAATCATAAGTTAATTATATATTTTTATAATACTTTATCAAAATATATGAAAAAACTTGAAAACACGACAATTTAAAAAAAATCCAAAAATTTGATAAATTAAAAAAAACCCAAGAAATCCCAAAAAAAATCACGAGTTCTATTGGTTTGGTTTGATTTATATATTAAAAAACGCGATACAAATGGTTTAATTTGATATTTAAAAAATCCGAATCAACCCGGTCCATGAACACCCTACCTTATCATAATACAAATTTCATATTCTACATTCTTTAATATAGCTTTGGTTTTGCTTACATTCAATTATTATTTCATCATGTCATTAAGAAGTTTGGCATACGTTTTATGTTGCTTAGGACGGTCCTAACGTAATTGCACATTAATGATAAGCTTGTCCATAAGAAATATATGCTTAATCCAAAAGCGGGGTTATGGGAATTTTATAACATGATTTCAAGTACTAACATTTGACTGAAATTCTCAATAATTATCAAAGTAAATTCAGCGAAAATCACATATGGACATGCACTGATGCTCATGAACTCATTCTTTGGGTGTATCACGGGCCATCAGTTGACGTAATGAGACTAAAACAAACATAGACGCGGATGGTGTTAATGTTCATCCAGAGAGAGCATGAGTATTGCTTCTTTTTGTCCTCCGCTTCAAACCCCCAACCTTCACGATAGAAAAGAGCTTTACGATTCGTGAACCAACTTGTTATTTTGAAAATGAGTTCCTTTAGCTAATATTTAATATATTCTTTAAAGATATACAAGCAATATACTAAATTTAGTTGGATGACCATGGATTCGATGACCCAAAATTTGTACATAAATTCGACCCTGCTTATAACATGTTTTGTATTCTTTAACAGTAAGGCCTCATTTCTTTTTATTAAGGTTAAAACATCTGAAGCTGAATACAAATCTAAGTGATTAAAATGTTATCTCTAAATTTAAATACTGAGTTAATAAGGCTGTTTAATTTTCAACATCTAAATGTGTATAATTTATTTATAAAAATAATAAACATACAGCTTCAATAAAATAATAATTAAATACTAGAAAACAAATTCAGTAAAATAAGCATATTATTTGATAAAGAATATCATAACATAGTTAATATAGTCCCACAATATAAAAATTAAGCAATATACTAATAACAATTGAATATTACATTTGCAAAATATTTGAGAAAATATTAATTTAACATGATAGGACCACAAAGCTAATAAATATAAAATATATTAGTTAATAATAACTTAATGTATCTATACTATATCATATGAAGTATAGTTGAGCAATAGGCATTGATGTACCAAATGAGTTAAAAGACTGTTGCTTGTGGGAAGAAAGTGTAATTTGTTGTGAATCAGACGTTTTAAGACTCATTCGATGGTAAAAAAAAACTTTAATTTAATGAATAAATTTACTTAATGGATCGCAAATGATTTAGATTGAAATCTTCATTACGTACAAATAAATAAGATTTTAAAAAGCCATTTATGTTGATAGAACCCAAATGTTAGGTATTATTGAATTTTTTATACAAGTGAAAGAATCTAATAAATCAATTTTATATTTATAAAAAATACAATAAAATAATATAAATCAAATTACAAAATTTATTATGGTAGAAGTAATTTATTTAAGTGACATGCTTTTTTTCGAAGAAAAGAGACAGAGAGGCCAGGAACAATCCTTTCACTTCTTTTAAAAACTTTTGGATGTTGCCAAAGGGACGGAACACACCTTACTTGAATTGTACAATTTTTCAGCCTTAAGAGTGGCAAAGTGTAGTCCATGCGATAAAAAGTCATTTCAATATTGAACCTTTTAACTTATTCCTGTTAGAATTTTATAAATAAATAAATAAAACGTAAAGGATCAAATTTATTTCTGAAATATGCAAAATGGAATATATTTATTCTTCTTTAATAGTTGGGGTTAAAAATATCTTCACCACTATTAATTAGGTGAAATTTATTCCTAAATTGAATGAAATGACATAACGCGTCTTTATTTTTAAATATTGAAAGTATAGCATCAAAAGTGTCACATGTCACATAATTAATTATTAATTTTTTAGATGGAAAATAAATTTGAAACATTTTCCATATAATTCAGAGCAACAGTTGATCGTTTCGTATGGTTTAAAAATAAAATTAATTCTCTTAATTTTAAATTTTAAATTATCTTGTTCCTACTTTTTCTCTTCTTATTACTACCTCCACCACCGCTCACCCTTTCTTCCTTCTTGTTTGTTTCTTCCTCACCAGTTCTCACTATCACCTTCACCATCAACTTTTCTTTCTCTTTCTCTCCCCTTTTTAGTCCACCACAAACTATATCACTAGGAGGGAGGATGCTACGTAACTTGAACACGCAATATAAAATATCACTTTCTCAGTTTGAATTTATGTGACAATTTATTGATTTCAAGATTCAAATAAATTTATTTTAATCATAAATTTTTTAAAAGTATTTTGAAATGTCAATCATTATAACTTAGTACTTTTTATGTAATTTATAAATATATAAATTTTATTTTAAGATTTTTGAATATTTCATGCACAAATTCTAAATCAAATTTGAATTGTTTGACTTTTAAAAAAATAAAAAATGCAATATAAATTGAGAGAAATAAAATATACTAACATAACTTTATAGTCACATAGAGGCCTACTCGGTAAAGCATAACACCTTGTGGTCAGTAAACATATTTTACCATATAAGTACGTGTCATCTTAAAAATCAACATAATTGGGAAATCCAGTCAAAGGCATTAATAAGTTTCATATAGAAGAAAATGATGGGCACCAGAAGACTAGGTCCTTTGAACCTGTTCCGCCAAAGTGGCTATCATACAATAATAATAACATACGTAATGAAATTCTATGTAATAGGATCTGGAGAGGATAGAGTATAAATAGACTTTATCATTATATTATGGAGATACAATGTAATGATCTAGTCGGTCATTTTTTAGCTTATCTATGAAAATTATTATTTTGTCCTTTCATAAGTTGCTTGGGGACCTATTTTAAACTATCTATATAATTGGAACTGAGATCTGATGAATATGAGTTTTGACATTTTTGAAAGTTTAAGTTGTTGAAAAAGTAAGTTTTTTTACCATTCTGAGATTCGGGTGTCAAATCAAAAACCCATCGACCCAGTAGCTCCGGAATATCAAATCTGGTCTAGGAGAAGTTACAAAACTAAATTTGGAGTTAAAATAGAGATTTTGGACCCAAAGTTGCATCTTTAGTTGTTTCCGAAGCCAAAGTTTGACTTTGGCCAATATTCAAAGTTTGGAAGCTTGAATCAAAAGTCAAAAAGTTATAATAGTTCCGGATGGTGAAACTAACAGTAGAAATAGTCTTGTCATAATTTTTAATGTTTTCAAGGGTAGTTTTGGTATATTGAGTTTTGAACTAGTTTACTGAAACGACGCCAAAAAGTACTCGAAAATATGGATCAAAAATGCCTGGAATCGTAATTTCCATATATCTCAAAATTCGTGCATGATATCAAAAGTTCGACTTTATTATATTCTTGTTCAGGGGGTCAAATTGAGCGGAAAATAGTTCTGACCCCGATTTAAGATCAAAATTCGAAAATCACATAATACAATTTCCAGTGAAGTTTTCGCGCCCAAGGCGCAATGCGCCAAGGGTGCGCATCAGTTCATTTTGTGTGTTGTTTTTTAAGCTCGGTCTAAGACTTTGTGGTCTTGGGTATAAGTGTTCTCAAATGTTAAAATACCTATACTTGGTCATATTTCACTCTCATATCATCGAAAACATTCCCCAATACTCACTCAAACACTTAGCCAAATATTTCACTCCTAAATTCAAGTCTCAAAACTCATCCGGGTCTTAAGACTCTCATTCAAGCTTCAAGTCTCCATCTCAATCTTCATCAAGTTACTCTCCAAAGCTAAGGTATGTGGGTTTCTTTCATGGGTTCTTTTCACCCATGATACCCAAGCTCTATTTTACCTAAAATTGCATGATTTAAAGTTGATTTACTCATGGGTCTTATCTATTATGAATTTCACTGCACAATATGTTGGGGTTTATGAAATAGTGATTGTTTTAGCATATTTTGAGCTATGAATCTAAGATCTAATGTGATATTTGATGAATGGTTTTGATGTATGTTGCTTGAGGATATTACCAAGTATCTATTGATGGTTTTACACCAAATTTTCTAGCATGATTCCACTCTTAAATCGCATGGTTTTACAATAGCACTACACACCCGCCAAGTGTTTGAGTGAAATGTCCGGTTATGATTTCTTGATGAATTGAAGGTCCAATGCATATCTTATGAGTTGAATGACTTTATGATGATGAAAGTACGTTGTATATATGTTAACTTTATGATGAACTTCTATAGTGTTGTGAGACAATCAAGCCTAGCTCGAGTGTTGTAGGCTCGGTTAACCACATCGAGGGGTTGGTACCTTCGTTGCCTAGTGCTGGGGGTAGTAAGCCCGTATAACCACATCGAGAAGGTTCGTACCTTGATTGCCTAGTACGGGGGGTAGTAGGCCCATATAACCATATTGAGGGGTTGGTACCTCATTAACCACATCGTGACGTTTGTACCTTGGTTGCCTAGTACGGGGGAGTAGTAGGCCTGTATAACCATATTGAAGAGTTGGTACCTCATTAACCATATCGAGGGGTTTGTACCTTGATTGTCTATATGGATGCTTACTTGCCACATATGTATTATGTTTTATATAAGCATGGTTTTACTTCAAGCATAATTCCTGCATGCCATATTGCTATATGCTTACCCATTGCCTATGTTATGCATTTTGCTTATGGTGCCTATCACTTGTTGCATTACATCCTCTATACTTAATACATTCAAATGTACTAATGCATAATATATGCCTACATGATATCACCATGTAGGAACCGGAGCCCCACTTGATCCTCCTCCTCCATGTGTCTAGTATGATTTCTCTCAAGCTCTTTGATGAGTCCACCATTCCGAGGATGATGTTTATGATCCTGTTCTATGTTCTAAGACTACCTTTCTTTTATTTATGTTGTCTATGAGGGTGAGCCGGATAGATTGCCTTGGCTCCCGCTAAGTATCTAAGTTTTAGAGGTGTTGCTGGACATGTTTTGTATTATGCTATGAGCTTTAACTCTCCTTGACTCTTGATATTTATAATATGGAAGTTGTCCCTTAGCCCCTATTTACTATCTCTTGTTGTATTTTATTGATTCCATGACCAAGGATGTATAATGATATGTTAAGAGGCTTTCTTGGGGTCCCTTCGGGTTTTTCATATGTCGTGTCATGTCTAGGTCCTAGGCTTGGGTCGTGACAAACTTTGTGTCAGAGCACTAGGTTGTTAATAGTCATCGACAACAACCATTGGCATCCAACACACCGCGCCGATTAGAGTCTTGCTCATGGTTTTGTTGTAAACCACAACTATGAGCAATAGGCTTATGAGGCATTTAGGAAATGTTTCCCTTCTTCTTACTCTATGTCGTGCTATAGAAGTTGAGGTAAGATTTTCCCCCTAATGATTGTCCTTTGCTATGCTAGATCATGCCTAACACTAGAGAAAGAAGAGCCCGCACACCCAAGGAGCAATCAACTAATTGAGAGCTTAGGGATGCTCTCACTTTGCTACAAATTGTGGCTAATCAAGCCAACTAAGGGGCCCAATCCCCTCATACTCCTACACTGGCATGTGGGTGAGAGATTTCATGAGGATGAATCCTCGAAATTCCATGGGTCAAAGGTGAGTCAGGATCCTCAAAAGTTCATTGATGAGGTGTACAAGATTTTAGCCATCATGGGTGTGAGGTCGAAGGATAAGATGGAGTTGGCGGCCTATCAACTCAAAGGGGTAGCACAAATATGGTACAATCAGTGGAAAGAGGAGGAGAGGCTCAACAATGTGGTACTTTGGGAGGAGTTCAAGGTGGTTTTCATTAATTGGTTCTTCCCTCTTTATCTTAGGGAAGCCAAATTGGTGGAATTTATGAATTTGAAATAAAGGTATATGAGTGTGAGGGAGTATGCCCTCAAGTTCAACCAACTTTCAAGATATGCTCCACACTTGATGGCCGACTCAAGGTCTATGATGAATAAATTTGTGATGGGTGTTCTTGACTTGGTGAGTGAGGAGTGTTGGTCCACTATGTTGATTAGTGACATGGACTTGTCCTATTTGATGACCTATGCCAAGAAAATGAAGGAGGAAAAATTGAGGAAGAGGAGGATTCATGAGGCCAAGAGGGCCCATCTTGATGGTAAGTTCCAAAGTCGCAAGTGTGGTCGGTTTCATCAAGCCAAGGACCTTCTCATACTCCCTATAGGAGGTTTGCCATGACATTCCAAGGGCTCAAGGTGACGGTGGTATGGGTCCTATTGATGTGTGTCCGTAGTGTGGTAAGGGTCAAGCTCATGCTTGAGGAATGCCAGTGCTTGCTATGGTTGTGGGGAAATGGGGCATAAGGAAATAGATTGTCCTCGAAATCGTAACAAAGGTAAGGATGTTCCTCCTCAAGGCCGGGGTGCCAATGTGGTCCCTTTGGGGAGAGGTGGTCAACAAGGTAGTGCCCCAAGGCACAACCATTTTTATGCTTTGCATGGGAGGCAAAGGGTTGATGGGTGCTCGACGTTGTTACCGGTATGTTAAAAATCTTTGATTTTGATATGTATGCATTGATTGATCCGGGTGCCACTCTTTCTTTTGTTACCCCCTTTGTTGCCAAAAAGTTTCATGTTGCACTCAAATTGTTGTGTGAGTCATATAAGGTGTCTACCCCTATTGGTGCATCTATTATTGCTAGGAAGGTTTATAGAGATTATCCTATTTGCATCTTGCATAAAATATTGCCTTGTGATCTTGCTGAGTAGGATATGGTTGATTTTGATGTCATTCTTGGGATGGATTGGTTGTATGCACACTATGCCTCCATTGATTATAGAACTCATAAGGTCAAGTTCTAATTCCCAAATGAACCCGTCCTTAAGTGGGAGAGTCAGGGTCTTAAGGGTAGGTTCGTCTTTTCAATTAAAGCCAGTAAGTTGATTTCTAAGGGGTGTCTTTACCATCTTGTAAGGGTTAGGGATGTGGAGTCCAAAGTCCTTCCCATAGAGTTGGTTCCTGTTGTGAATGAGTTTCTTGATGTCTTTCCAAATGACCTCCCCAGTGTTCCTCCCGAAAGGGAGGTAGACTTGCTCCCCAATACTCAACCCATTTCTATTCCCCCTTACTGTATGGCCCCGACGGAGTTAAATGAGTTGAAAGAGATTTTAAGGGACTTGTTGGAGAAGGGTTTTATTAGGCCCAACCAATCACCTTGGGGTGCACTGGTGTTGTTTGTAAAGAAGAAGGACAAGTCTCTTAGAATATGTATTGACTACCAGCAACTTAATAGGGTCACCATTAAGAATAGGTAAGGGTCACCATTAAGAATAGGCATCCTCTTCCAAGGATTTATGATTTGGTTGACCAATTGCAAGGGGCTAGGTACTTCTCTAAGATTGATCTTCGGTCTGGGTATCATCAAATGAAGGTAAGGGAGTGTGACATTCTTAAGATGACCTTCCATACTAGGTATGGACATTATGAGTTTGTTGTGATGTCATTTGGGTTGACCAATGCATCGTCTATCATTATGGATCTTATGAATAGGGTCTTCAAACCCCACCTTAATTTGTTTGTTATAGTCTTCATTGATGAATTTTGATCTATTCACATAGTGAGGAGGAGCATATAGGTCATTTGATGGTAGTGTTACAAAGATTGAGGGAGGAGAAATTGTATGCTAAATATGAGAAGTATGAATTTTGTTTGAAAGAAGTTGCTTTCCTAGGTCATGTGGTGTCGGCGTATGGTATTAAGGTGGATCCTAAAATGATAGATGTGATTAGAAATTGGCCTAGACCATTGATCCCGTCGGATATTAGAAGCTTCTTAGCCTTAGCAGGTTACTACCATAGATTTGTGAATGGGTTCTCTTCTATTGCTTCTCCCATGACAAAATTGACCCAAAATAAGACTAAGTTTGTGTGGACATATGAGTATGAAAATAGCTTCCAACCTTGAAGATAAGTTTGTGTCCGCTCCTATATTGTCACTACTAGAAGGGATAGAGGGGTTTATGGTGTATTTTAGTGCTTCTAGAGTTGGTTTAGGTTGTCTTCTAATGCAAAACGATAAGGTCATATCCTATGCTTCTAGGCAACTCAAGGTGCATGAAAAGAACTATCCTGCCCATGATCTTGAGATAGTCGCTGTGGTATTTTCATTAAAAAATGGCGTCATTATTTGAACGGGGTGCATGTTGATGTGTTCACCGATCATAAGAGCCTTCATTATGTCTTCACCTAAAAAGATCTCAACTTCAGGCAAAGAAGGTGGCTAGAACTTCTTAAGGATTATGATATGAATATGTATTATCATCCCGATAAGGCTAATATGGTGGCAGATGCTTTGAGTAGGGTGTCTATGGGTAGCCTAGCTCATGTTGATGGTGGTGATGAGGAGATACCTAGGGAGGTACATTGGTTGGTTAGATTGGGGGTTAGATTGGGAGAGGTTGCTAATGGGGGTGTTGTTATTGATGGTTCTAAATCTTCATTGGTTGAGGAGGTGAAAGCTAAGTAAGATCTTATAGGACTTGAAGTCATTGGTAAAAGATGGTAAGGTGGAGGTTTTCTCCCAAGGGGGAGATGGTGCCCTTAGGTGCCAAGGTAGGTTATGTGTGCCTTGTGTTGATAGCTTGAAGGAAAAGATTCTTGATGAGGATCATGGTTCCTATTATTCTATTCACTCCAGGTCTACTAAGATGTATAGGGATTTGACAGAGGTGTATTGGTGGGGAGGCATGAAGAGGGACATTGCCAAATTTGTTTTTGGTTGCCATAGTTACCAACAAGTCAAAGCGAACATCAAAGGCCGGGTGGCCTAATCCAAGACATAAAGATTCCCACTTGGAAGTGGGAAGATATTAATATGGATTTTGTAGTTTGGTTGCCCAAGACTAGAAAGAGTTTTGATTCCATATGGGTCGTGGTTGATAGGATGACAAAATCGGCTCACTTCCTACCAGTTAAGACTACATATGGGGCTGAAGATTATGCTAGGTTGTACATTCATGATTCGATGAGGTTGTATGGGGTTCCTTTGCCCATATTATCGTATCGTGGTGCATTATTCACTTCACACTTTTGGAGGTCTTTCCAAAGAGGTCTTGGAACCAAGGTAAAGCTTAGTACGACCTTTCACCCTCAAAAGGATGGCCAAGCCGAAAGAACTATCCAAACACTTGAGGATATGCTTAGGGCTTTTGTATTAAAGCTTAAGGGTAGTTGGGATGATCATCCTCCATTGATTGAGTTTGCATATAACAATAGCTATCATTCTAGTATTGGTGTGACTTCTTTTGAGACTCTCTATGGTAGACGTTGTAGATCACCGGTTGGATGGTTTGAGGTTGGAGAGGTGGATCTATTGGATTTGGATCTGGTTATGGATGCTATGGAGAAGGTAAATATGACTACAGAAAGGTTGAAAATAGCCCAAAGTCGCCAAGAGTCTTATGCCGATATGAGGAGAAGGGATCTTGAATTCAAGGTTAGTGATTGGGTTTATTTGAAGGTGTCACCCATGAAGGGTGTGGTCCATTTTGGTAAGAAGTGCAAGTTAATTTCTAGATATGTGGGTCTTTGTAGGTTGATTAGGAGGATTGGCAAGGTGGTCTACGAGTTGGATTTGCCTGGAGAAATGAAATTGGTTTATCCGGTCTTTCATGTGTCTATGTTGAGGAAGTGTATCGGTAATCCTAATGCTATTGTGCCTCTTGATGTTGTGGGGGTGGTTGAAGACAACTTAAAATATGAAGAAGTTCCAGTAAAGATCTTGCATAGGCAAGTGAAGAGGTTGCGGAACAAGAAATTGCTTCCGTTAAGGTCTTTTAGAGGAACCAACAAGTCGAAGGTGCTACTTGGGAGGCCGAAGCGGATATGCAAAATCGATACCATTATCTTTTACACTCTACACAATCCTAAGGTATTGATCTAAGTCCTTTATACGATCTTAGGTCTTAAGTTCATCCCTCATGTCATTGCCTATGTTCATGTTTAAATTGACAAGTTCATGATGATTTTACACTTATGTTGAGATTTTTTAAATGATGTTTAAGCGCATTGTTTCATCCTTATGTGGAATGAAATTGTCATGTTTGCATCTCTCATTTATATTGCTTTGACATTTGGAGAGGAATGTTCCCAAGGGGGAGATATTGAAACAACCCCAAAAAGTTCCCAACAATGTGCCTCGGAAGTGCTCAGAATCATAATTTCTATATATCTCAAAATTTGTGCGTAATGTCAAAAATTTGACTTCATATTCTTGTTCAGAGGTCAAATTGAGTGGAAAATGGGTCTAACCCCAATTTAAGAGTAAGCGTATCAAAATATGAAATCGCAAAATGCGATTTCCAGTGAGGTTTTCGGCCCAGGGTGCGACGTGCCAAGTGCGCGCCTCAGTTCATTTTGTGTGCTGTTTCTCAAGCTCCATCCAAGACTTTATGGTCTTGGGCCTAAGTGTTCCCAAACGTGCAAATACCTATACTTAGTCATATTTCACCCTCATATCATTCAAAACATTCCCAATACTCACTCAAACACTTAGCCAAATATTTCACTCCTAAATTCAAGTCTTAAAACTCATCCGGGTATTAAGGCTCTCATTCAAGCTTTAAGTCTCCATCTCCAATCTTCATCACGTTACTCTCCAAAGCTAAGGTGTGTGGGTTTCTTTCATGGGTTCCTTTCACCCATGATACCCAAGCTCTCTTTTACCTAAAGTTGCATGATTTAAAGTTGATTTACTCATGGATCTTATCTATTATGAATTTCACTACACACTATGTTGGGGTTTATGAAATGGTGATTGTTTTAGCATGTTTTGAGCTAAGAATCTAAGATCTAATGTGAGATTTGATGAATAGTTTGATGTATGTTGCTTGAGGGTGTTACCAAGTATCTATTGATGGTTTTACACCAAATTTCTAGCATGATTCCACTCTTTAATTGCATGGTTTTACATTACACTACACATATGCCAAGTGTTTGATTAAATATCTGTTATAATTTCTTGAGGAATTGAAAGTCTAATGCATGTCTTATGAGTTGAATGACTTTATGATGATTAATGTGCGTTGTATATATGTTAACTTCATGATGAACTTCTATAGTGTTGTGAGACGACCAACCCTAGCTCGAAGGGTTGTAGGCCCAGGTAACCACTTTGAGGGTTGGTACCTTGGTTGCCTAGTATAGAGGATAGTAGGCCCATATAACCACATCGAGGGGTTGCTACCTTGGTTGCCTAGTACGGGGGGTAGTATGCCCATATAACCATATTGAGGGGTTGTTACCTCATAAACAACATCGAGGGTTTTGTACTTGGTTGCCTAGTACGAGGGGTAGTAGGCCCGTATAACCATATTGAGGGGTTGGTACCCCATTAACCATATCGAGGAGTTTGTACCTTGATTGTCTATATGGATGGTCGCTTGCCACATATGTATTATGTTCTATATAAGCATTATTTTACTTCAAGCATCATTCATGCATGCCATATTGCTATATGCTTACCCATTGTCTATGTTATGCATTTTGCTTATGGTGCCCTTCACTTGTCGTATTGCATCCTCCATACTTAGTACATTCCAACGTACTCATAAATACTGTATGCCTACATGATGTCATCATGTAGGAACTGGAGCCCCACTTGATTATCCTCCTTCATATGGCTAGTACGACTTCTCTCAAGCTCTTCGATGAGTCCTCCATTCTGGGGACGATGTTTATGGTCCTATGCTATGTTCTAAGACTACCTTTCTTTTATTTATATTAACTATGAGGGTGAGCCCGGTAACTTGTCTTGTCCCCTGCTAAGTATCTAAGTTTTAGAGGTGTTGTTGGACATGTTTTGTATTATATTATGAGCTTTGATTCCCTCTTGACTCTTGAAGTTTATAATATGGAAGTTGTTCCTTAGCCCCGTTGCCCCTATTTACTATCTTTTGATGTATATTGCTTCCATGACCAAGGATGTGTAATGATATGTTAAGGGACTTGCTTGCGATCCCTTCGGGTTCCCCATGCATCATGTCACGTCTAGGCCCTAGGTTTGGGTCATGATATTTACTTGATTTTTATTAGTAATTGAGTTTAGGAGACCTCGATATTGTATATTGATTATTCTATTGAGTCCAGATCTTCATTTTTGGAATGGATATATGTCTGACTTGTGTAATTCGATTTCGAATAGACCCAAGGGGTCCATTCTGAATAACTTATATATATATTTATGTTTGTTGTATATGCTGCAAACCTTTTTGCTCTCCACGTTCGCGGATGTGGGGTTGCATTCGTGGAGGCATCCTTTGCTCTCTTCTCTATGTTCACGGGTGCTTCTGCGTTCGAAAGGGTCTACCTGATGGCCATCCACATTCACGAATTGCCAATCCACATTCATGAAGGTCAATTTCTCCAAGGTCTCCACATTCACGGATGCTTATCCACATTTGCACAATACAGTTTCGCATTTGTCAGTTTTAAATCCATGAAACACTATTTTTATACCATCTTCAATATTTCAAGCTTTCTTAAGGCGATTTTTTCAAGGCATTTTGTGGAAAGCTCTTAGATAAGTGTTTCTTTCATTAAATTAATTAACTTTTAATAGTTTTATCTTGAATTTCATGGTTTTGGATACCTAAAATTGAGATTTTCATGGCTTTGATTTGAAAACTTTATATGTTGATTTCTTCTTCAATCTGAGCTTAACATTAGTGGGAGTTTCACCTACGAACTCATTTTTTGCCTAGAATCATAATTTTGAGTCAATTCCCATATTTGGGGACTTCCAATTTTAGCTTTATTTTTTTACCACTTTGCACTTATGCCTAATTATGCTAATTTGGGTATCAAAATTCATCTCTTGACGTATAGTATGAATATTTGAAAGTGGTCGGTTAATTGAGTGATTGTTTGGAGACTTGAGTTGATCAGAAGCTTGGCTCGATTGTAGTTTCAATATTGAGGTAGGTTTGATTAACCTTCTTGGGACTAGATTTGAGTTACTGAACATATTTATGTTACAATTGTAAGATTTGGATTGTATCATGAGTAATTGGATTGATATGATAGTATTTTGATAAGATTGCGATATTGGTTATGTTGAAATTGGAGTAAAAATTGTGATTATATTCATAAATTAAGATGTATTCTTGAGATTTGATATATTTTTTATGCTATAATGATAGTATGAGACTTTTGTGGTGGTAATTTGATGGCATTTGAGATATTTTTGGGAATAATGTACATATTTTGGTACGTGTGAACCCTGGTATCATCGATACTTTTGGCTATTGATGAAAGTGTGGTAATTTGAGACATGGTGGTTTTGGTACCAATTGTTAATCTTGGAATTTCCTTCTAATCCTACAGATATCATTTATTGGTTATCTTATTATACATATGTCTTATACATTGATTTGTAGCATTGACATACATTCACGCTATGTTGCATCTGTACCACTCCTTGACCACACGGAGATGACAAGGATTGAGATATTGTACCACATTTTATAAAACACCTTGACTACATGTAGGTGGCAAGGGTGAGATGTATAGTTTTTGAGATATTATACTACCTTTTATAAACCCCTTGACCACACGGAGATGGCAAAGTTGAGATATTGTGACACTTGAGAGATTTTGGTATATGATCCGACGAGACCCCATGGATTCTACCTGGTAGGCTTAGCTCTATAGATGTATACACCGTCCTTGCGACTGTCGTGATTCCACCCTATGCATGGCATTTATACATCACATTTGGATTGCATCTTGCTTATTATTTCTATCTTATTCTACTTATATAT
>JAOTQR010047742.1:0-14839 GCA_025774065.1 Solanum ossicruentum
CACATCGTATTGGGGCAGCATGGACTAAATGGAGGCTTGCCTCTGGAGTATTGTGTGACAAGAAGATACCACCTAAAGTCAAAGGTAAGTTTACAGAATGGTGGTTAGACCATCGTTGTTATATGGAGTAGAGTGTTGGCCAATTAAAACGGCACATGTTCAGAAGATGCATATCGCAGAGATGAGGATGCTGAGATGGATGTGTGGTCACACCAAGAGTGACAAGGATAGGAATGAGACCATTCGGGAGAAGCTGTAGGTGGCCCCGGTGGTCAAAAAGATGAGAGAAGCGAGACTGCGATGGTTTGGACATGTGCAGAGAAGGGATCACCGATGCTCCTGTTAGGAGGTATGAGAGGTTGGCTTTGGGAGATACTCGGAGGGGTAGAGGTAGACCGAAGAAGTACTGGGGGGAGGTGATTAGACATGATATGACAGAACTTGATCTCACTGAGGACATGACCTTAGATAGAAAAAAGTGGAGGTCGCGAATTAGAGTAGCAGGCTAATGGTAGGGTTAGGTATTTTTTTTTTGTTCGCTTTATCTGTCGTATGTGTTAGTTTTTTTTTTTTCCTTTTTCATCATGTGTTCCCTTCCTTTTATCATATCTAGTTTTTTTCTGCTACAGGTTTTGAGATGAGGGTTCCCAGGAAACAGCCTCTCTACTTCTATGGTAGTGGTAAGGTCCGTGTACATTCTACCCTCCCCAGACCCCACTTGTGGGATTTTACTGGGTATGTTGTTGTTGTTGTTGTTTACCCTCCCTAGACCCCACTTGTAGGATTTTACTGATTATGTTATTGTTGTTATGCTAGATTGATGCTTGTGAATTTGATGAGATGCTACTAATATTTTTATGACAAGTATTGCGACCATACCAACAAAACATCTCTAAACTAGGGACTTTTTGATGTGAAACTTAGAGGAAAGAAATGAAAAGCATCTTTGCTTCTTAAATCGCTATCTTAATGTGGTCATGTATATAAACATGTTGTACTATTAGCCTTCTTTCTATAACCATTGTGGTGCTTTTGCTTA
Organism: Solanum ossicruentum; assembly: GCA_025774065.1. Lineage (NCBI taxonomy): Eukaryota > Viridiplantae > Streptophyta > Magnoliopsida > Solanales > Solanaceae > Solanum > Solanum ossicruentum. Next base: position 1,040 of record JAOTQR010047742.1, read on the forward strand.
TGTATGGTTTGGTTGTTGTGGATCTCTTGGCTAAATGGAGTACTAGATTTGTACATTTTAGTTTGTTTTTATCTTAAGAGTACACAAGATATTATTTTTATAGATTATTTAAGTTTTTCTTTCAACTGTGAGAGTTGTGTTGGAATTGAGCATTCTACAAAATTATATGCTTGTGCTTTGACTATCTAAATTGTTAGAATTAAATCTTACTGATTTTTTGAGACTCAAACAAATAACTAGATGTGAAAAATTCTACTGTTGTCATTTAAAATGATTTATCTTGACATGCAAAAGTATTTTTATTGAGAAACAAAGGTGAGGGGTTTGATGTATTCTTTATATGTCAATATAACTTAAATGTTTTGATAACTTATAAATTGTGAAAAAGTTCTCCCTCTATTATGAAATATTTGAAAGTGTAGGGGTGACTTATTATGATTATGTTTTTGATTGTATGCTAATAAATGTAGAATATACAGATTTGTGGTAGCCGGTTCTGATGTGACTAAATGCAATGCTAGAATTGAAAATATAAATAAAGTATATTGAGTTTTGGAAGTGATAATACTTCTTATGTTCTTATTGTTGAAAATAATGTTGTTTCTTGATTCATCTTTTTGGAAAGAAATCATGGGTGATATGAGAGGTACACCGATTATGGTACCAAATAAATTGAACATTTTGATGTACCGGAGGAGTACAATATATGACGTAAATTGGATTCAAAATTCACTAGTGGTTATGTGTTTATTTTTAAAAGAGCATCATAACATGAAAAAAAAATTTGATGACAAGGGGAACCTGCAGCCTCTACCCTTTGGGAGCGTATAAGGTAAATTCCCGCTCTTATGCAATAGCTCGTAAACCACATAGGAGAGGTAACTTGCACTAGGCAAGCTCGGTGCGACGAGCTCGACCAAAAAGGCAAAACTTGCTTCCACTGGCAAGGGGTTTTGAACTTGAAACCTCCAACATAGAAGTTTCAAGCTCAAACCACTGTGCCACTCCGAAGGGTTCACAACAGGAAAATCAGTTAAACAAAATTGTTGGTTTGGAGTTAGTGACATTGAGGCTAGGCAGGTAAGAGATCTCTCAATGAGTATTCCAAGTGGAATAAAATCAGAATATTAATTTTGTGTCTATGTGGCTGCCTTGACTGAATGGCAAAAATTTCATTTGAGACATAACATGATAAAACAGCCGTTCTGAGATGAAATTATTAGGTGTAGTCAAAGGTGAATTTGATCAATTCACTGACTAAATAAAACATCAAGGGGAGTGAGACTTTTGTCATTTTGAAAAGATCAACAATGATGGTAGCCAACCTATGTGACTGGAGATCCCATGAATTAGGTTCATATGGTAATAAAACAAATCATTAGTTCATCAAGTGAGCACTATAAAATTATGTTCCTCATATGATGTGTGAAAATATAGTGCAATAACCTGCAAGGTAAAGTGAGGATGAGATACTCTCTTAATCCAACTCATATCCTTTATATGTGGTGTATTGCTCTACAAAATACACTTGATGATTGGACCTATATGAGTGTGAGGTAGTGCACCTTCTATGAAATTGTGACAAATTGCTAGAGCACTCATGAATACTAGGACACGTGCATGACCTCTTAGTGCAAAACCACGATAACGACAAAGATTGTGCAAGTGTGATGTGATAGAATAAGACTCGGAGCTTACAAAAGAATTTTTGGTTTATAGAAGTTCTAAATTTCACCAATTGTTCTGTAAGTTTATATCTTATTTTTTCTAGGTTTAGTTCAAAGTCTACGAGCACCAGATTCAATGAATTGTACTCATGTGAAAACCCAACAAACTTCTTATTTCATTCTATTTCTTAATATTCTTTTTGAGATATTAGGGGATTGTTGGAAAAATGATTCTAGTATCTCAAAAATATTATTGTCTAGATTCATTACTTAATACCGTGTTAATGAATATTCAATATGTTAATTATTCTAACATATTTCTAATTGACTATTAAATGTCCTTAATAGTCTTGTTTGAACATTGTCTTTAATATCAACCGAAATACCTTTCCAAAATCCAACGTCACTTTTCTTGTATTCATATTACCTAATTAATCCATTTCAATAATGAGAGGTGGTAAAATCTCTTTTGGCCGATACCTCTTATTAATATGGAAGACGCTTGGACCATTATGGAGGTGTGTATATGAGTATTACTGCCCTTCTTTTGGGAGTGAAGAGATATGGACAAAAATCCTTCATTCTAATTCTTCCATCTATACTTTGTGGTGCTGGGTTTTCTCTAATTAATCTATGTTAGTTTTTGTGCTCTTAGTTTTATACTACAAGAGCTTGTTGAATCCTGGGAGATACACCTATACTGGATGAAATATCCTTAAGGACAGTGTCTTTTGACACATCTCAAGCTATGAAAATTCCATAGAAGTGTTATAATGGAGTACTTTCCATAAAATTTCCAACAAGGACTTCACAAGCACAAGTATAATTGACCCAGTTTTTGAAATTAAGGGGCACAAATGAAGAGATGTTCAGCTAATTTGCCTTGCACAATTGTACCATTCTAGATCAGCTAAACTGCAGAGCTACTTTAATCCTGACTGTCATTATGCAGCTTTACACTTTACATTCATATATGCCAGTAGTTTACAAACAAAATCAAGTTATGAATGCTTGGATGCAAGTGTGAGTCCTCTCCAATTGGAAGACATTCTTTCCAAGAAAAAATCTTCTTCCATACTGGTCTCAAGTAAGAATTGTGAATACAAGTAGAAATGCCACAATTCACTAATTTACTGGAATAATTTTTCGACTGTCACCACTAATGTCCATTCTCTGGGCGTTCGGACTTGGTTGGACAGGAAAAGCTCATGTGAATCCAAAAAATAATCAGATAATGCCCATACAATCATGAGCATACATGATATGAAAACATGTTTAATTAACCATTGCATGATCTTTCTGTCATTATAAACATGTCGAAGTACAGGACTCATGTGGGCTTTATTGAAACCTCATTTTCACATATGCACTACCAACCTATAGCTTATCGAAGGAAAATCTTATAATCAGCAGGCAAACACAATTTCCCACTGCTACATGTAAGAAAGCAATCACAAACCAGACAGAACACAAAGATTACTCGGTACTCAAACAAGATGGTGCAAAAATAAGCCAACAGTAGCTTACCAGCTGCCTTGTATCTGTATGGATATGTCCGTAGGGGATCTAATTTTGTCGCCATATTAAGATCACTTTTCGCCATTTCACGATCACAGTATTCAGAACGCTTCTCATAAGCAGATGCATTATATTTTGCTTTCTCAATCAGCTTTGTCATCTCATCATAAGCTAATTTTCTCTGATCTTTTAGATGGTAAACACGTGCCAGACCCTGATGGGCTCGTGTATGCTTAATATTCAGAGCATTTGTGTAGCAATCAATTGCATTATCTAGCTTATCAACATCTACATAGACACTTGCCAGATTACTGAGAGCCTGCAGTGCAATGTACATTTCAAGCAAATCTTTTGATTCCTAGAATTCATGAATTAGTATCTGACTGAAAGGAACACTCACCTGGCCTTTCCGAAGACCATCTGAAGGGCACCTTAGAGCTTCTTCAAGCAGTTGTATAACATACAACGAAGATTCAGAGTCAGGACTTGTTTCTGATAACACATATGCTTTCAGGAAAAAGGCTTCAAATGATCTCTGGATTGAGATAGATTCTTCAGCTTTAGCGATTGCTTCTTCACGATAACCTGTGTCATATAATATCCATCCTTCATAGACTAGCCTTTCATGCTCAGAGGTAGCTTGGTTTCTTGCTTCTCTCAAACTACGCATTGCTGCCTTGTGGCTATTTAATCTATAAAGAAGTGCAGATCAGTCCCAAGCAGCGCAAAAAAAAAAAAAAACAACTCCATACACCTCCCAAATATTCATATTTCAGCTTCTCAAGCATGAGAAAGCAATTTTTATATGTAGGGATGGGCATAAAATACCAAAAAAAAAAGATGAACCAAACCGAACCAGAATTCTTAGTAATTTAATATTCGGTAATTCGGTATTGGGTATAGTACTCAAGAGTAAAATTTTAGAATTATGGTATTGGGGTTTGGGATTGGTATGAGACATTAATACTATCTGGTATTCGTTATTTGTCAAACACCGAATTATTTACTTAATGAAGTCCATACATCAACATGTCCATTACTCTTTAGTACTCTAAGTTGCTAGGACTCGGGTGCGGGTGTCCGATACGGGTGCGAATCCTTCATGATCTCATTTTTAAGATCATGAATAGATACGGATGCGGGGATTCGCCTAAAAATAATCAAAAGATCTAAAAATAGAGTGATAAAACCTAATTTATGAGATATTCTGTGGAGAACTTGAAGAGAATCCTGGGAGGAGATTAAAGGTACGCGTGACAGAGAAATTTCTATATAAAAGGTATTCCATTTTCTTCAATTTCACTTTAGCTTTTGTATTGATTACATAAATCATTTAAATCATCCAAACTTTCCCTATCAATTTTGGTCAAAGCACTCGAAACTGGTTAACCAAATCGGACACGGATTCCACACCCACACCCATGTCATGTCAACACGGGTGCGGCACCAAAGTGAAGAGTCTGAGCAACTTAGTTAGTACTAGTCCAAAAAGAAATTTAAAGATTCAATATAAATAATCCAAATACATGTCTTTTAATTATGTCAATTTGCTTTTCTTGAAGTCTTCTAGCCTGTTGATCTTCTATTAAATCACGCCTTCACATAGAAATAATTAGAGCAATAGTATTAATTTTGTAATAGAATCAGCTACAACTTCAATACAGTATCACCAAATACTGTACCATATCGAAGTTTGATTTACCGATTACCGAATTATCGACCCGACACTTAAGAATTCGGATCTGATATCTACCTTTAACTACCAATTACCGAATTAGCGAACCCGAAAATTGAAAATTCCAAACCAAATATGGAACGCCCATGCCTAAGTGTATGTAAGTTTTTGTTGTGCGCTAAGTGCACAGTAAACCAAAATATTCGTAGTTTCAGTCGACTTTATATGACACGAGGAGGTAAGCATCATAGATTTCCATATTACAAAAGTATCCCACAGAAAAATATAGATAATATAGAAGCATATGTAGCTAATTTAAGGTTATAAACCAGTAGAGCTTAAAATTTTTTATAGCGGCTGGAAGGAAACAGACAGCACAGAAAGATGAATAAACCAAACAGGATTATTATAGTATAACTTAAATGTCTGCATACCGTAAAAGCAGGAGAGATTGCCTGAACCTTAAGAGACTCTTCCCTGGATCATTAGATAACATATGGTGGACAACAGCTAAGGAGCCAATATCATCTACGGAGGACCATCGGTCATATAGTTGCATCCAGCAATCAGCCTGACTGCACGGTTGAACATTATGACTTAGAAGCTCCACCAAGTGTTCACCTTGCAACTTCCCATGGAACAGCATGTAATGGGGATCTAAAGTCAAGAGTGCCCTAACATCCCTTAAAGCTCCTTCATATTCCTCCAGTACAATTAAAAACCAAGCACGAAGCTCAAGGCAGTCAGGAGAAATCTTGAAGCCAAGTATTTTGTTGATCTCAGATATAGCTGGTCCAAGTCTATTTTCCTCCGCCTTTGAAACAGCTCTGTACTTGTATGGATATGAAAGAGTTGGATCCAGTTCACTAGCTGCACTTAAATCCATTGTCTTTTCTTTTCCTTGACAATACATCGATCGCTCCTGATACATCCACCCAGAAGGTGTATAATCAGAAATGAGGGAGTCCATCAACTTATATGCCTTGTACATATGACCTTGCTTGTATTTGGATCTGGCAATGCCTACTAAGGAATATACATGACCAGCTTCCACAGATGCCTGAAACCATTTCTGTGCATCCTTGTACTCTTTTCTTTCAAGCATCACACAACCTAATTGGTGGAATACTAGTTGCTTCTGCCAGCCTTGACTTGCACATTCTCCCATCCTTTCCAACAGCATTACTGTTGTGTTTGATTTCAGGTCATCCTCCATAGCTGCTTGGCTCAGAAAATAGTAGAGCAAAAAGGAAGCATGTCCCACGTAAGATAATCGGTCCTTACCTTCTGAACTGCAGAAGAGCCTCGACACGTTTGGATTGTGCATTGAACTTGGAAGTTCCCTTAAAAATACCTGCAAACATGCTGCCACTAGAAGATATGCATTCTCCTCCAGTCCATAATCAAGAAGCAACATAGCACTATCCATGTCAAAGACCAATGATGCTAAATACGCATCACAAACAGACTTCATCTCATCACAGCAGAATTTGTTGGCTAATGACAGGAGCTCTAGGACTATGTCTGGGTCAAAAGAGTCAACACTTTTTGTTCTGCTAAACATCTCAGCTGCTTTCATCCCCTTTGCAGATATCCCATTGTTTGAAAAATTTATTTTCTCCCTTCGCGAGTCCATGAAGCTACCATAGAGCAGGACTTCAAATGGCCTAGAAAGTGATGCTATATTAAATCTCCCACACCTGATTTCATCATCCCCAATGCAAAATGACATGTCAAAATCCTCTTCCTCATCATTGCCACGACTCGATGAAGTGGAACATTCTTCATCCACGTAAATTTCAGTATCCTGATCCCGGTGGCACATACAAGGTTCAGTAGCTGAGTCAGGATTATACCCCGCTACCAGAGCACTTCCAGGGCATTCCATGCTTCGGCCACAACAATCCATGGCGGATACACCAAGCAACTCATCCTCCCTTCGCTCAAATCTCAACCAGGCAGAAAGAACAACCTTTGAATGCACATCAACAGCGTGCAGCCTAGCTGACATAAGGCACCTCCTAAACAATTTAGGATCTGGTAAGCCCCTAAATATGGCACATTGCTCAAGATACATCCTTGACTTGCCAAACTGATCACAACCCTCCGTCCTATAATAAACATCAGCTAATGTCTCCACAAAATTCATAGGTTTGAGACAAAACTCAATGTGGGGCTCAAGTTGATCAGCTTTTGGCAGGCCATAACTAGCAAGGGCTTCAGCTAAAACGGCCGAATTAACCTCATCTTTGGATCGAACAGGTTGAAAATTACGATCGGATCTAGACCTAGCAGAATTAGACAACAAATTATGTAAAAACTTGTCACCTACACCACCACCACCACCAGCAAGCCCGTTGGTGGTTGTTGTTCCGGACGGATTAAGGGCATACACTTGCGTTCCCTTACATCCCTCCATCATGTTCAAACTACGCATCGTTGAAAATATGTTATGTTGCATATTCCCTCAAATTCAACATCACCCACCATAAAAACAATCGTTACACACGAAAAAGAAAGAATCTCTTTTTAGGTTAACAAGAAATAAATGCAAAACAACGGTGCTGCAGGCTATTTTGGACGATTAACAATAATGGGTCTTTATTATTATTTCTATTCTTTTCAAAAACCTTACCTTTCTGGAAAAAAAAACCAAAAAGAAAGAAAAAAAACCCGGAAAAGTTGAATCTTGGGTGGGTTTTATATGAATTTCTTTGGCTGAAGAAGAGATAAAGATGGAAGAAAGGTGGCGATTCGAATGGTCAGAAAAACCTCTGCATAACCATGTGTAGATGTTACAGAAAAATTGTAAAAATCCGTTAAAATTGGGGAGCCGCTCAAAGAGGACAATCTAGTATTTCAGCGCGCCATCTTTTCCGACAATACCCGTTTTCCTCGACCCGTACCCGATCCCCTTGTCGGATGACTTCATTTATTGGATAAGAAAGAATCTTTTAAGTTGGCGCTTCATCACGTTTCCTGTGGTGAAATTAAAAATGAAAAATAATTTTTGAAATTAAAATTAAATTTGATCATACATATAGTAGTTGTTTTTTATTTTTTTTATAAATAATTTAGAGTAAAATAAATAAAAATATATATTTAAATTTTTTAAAGTTTTAAAATTCAATTTTATAGTCTAATATATTTGTTGAGGTTAAACTCCAAAAGAAAAAGTAAAAGAATTTCACCAAACACCTCAAAATGATCATCAATTTCTTTAAAAAGATATTGGAATTACCGAACTTATCATATCGTAGCATTTGATTTATTGTTAATTTATCTTATTATACAAGTGATGGTTGATGAGCAAGTAGATAATTATTTATTGATATGTCTATTTAAGTTGTCTATTTTCTCTTACAGATTATATAAGGTCTATCTATGGGCGGATCCACCCTTTATCGAGGGATATTACACAACACCCTTTCATTGAAAAATTATATTATGTAGACAAATCAATTCTAATTTTATACTATATATTAAATTTGACGCCTCTTGACACAAGGTGAAGAGTTAGCTCAGTAGTTGGAGAGTTGTAGAACTCTTTCTTAATATTTAAAGTTCAAGCCTAGCTTAGGTTCTTTAACTTTTAACATTTTTTTAAAATTCTTTATTTTTACAATTCACATTTTTTTAAAAATAACTAATGCATTTTTTACTTTATTTTTAATAACTGAAGTCTTTTTTTCCCTCTAATTTTTAAATGATTGATTTAAATTAAAATAGACTATTTAACTTTAATATTTTAGTTTTAAGAAAATATATACTTTTAGGGATTTAACAAATCTCCAATTTCAAAATCTAAGAGGAACAACAGCAGTCCAAGTCTCCAATAGCCTCCACGCTCTAGTCATTTTCTTGGCTTCATGATTCTTCCATCATGACTTCGTAGTACTTTATATTTTGACATTTCTTGATGTAAATTCTGGCTTCTCCATTGGATCTACAAAAATAATTTGTGAACTTTTTAAGACCGCTGCTTATTTCAATTATGATTTTACAATATCGTCTCTAATAAATAATTTTCCCAGTTGCTTCAAGTGTGATTTCACTGTACCACCCAAATCAATTATTTTATATTAGATAAATACTGAAATTAAAATAAAACAAATTTCTCTTCAATCGTACAAGTAAAATTAAATAGCTATATATTTTTCCATGATTATACTTGTGTCAAAAAGAAAATTACAAACATATATATAAAAATTTAAAATCACTAAATTTAAAATTTGACCGATATTAATAACATTTAACATTAATGTTAGAAAATTATAGTTTAGGGGTATGATCAAATTTTTTTAAAGAGAAATTCAAAAGAAGTAATGAATACTTAATTTTCTATTGCTTTTATGTTGTCCCCTTCAACTATAATTAAAAGTTTCAGATATACACTTGAAAGTAATGAGTACTTAATTTTCAATTGCTTTTACGTTGTCCCCTTCAACTATAATTAAAAGTTCCAGATATACACTTGAAAGTAATCAGTAGTTAATTTTCAATTGCTTTTATGTTGACTCCTTCAACTATAATTAAAATTTGAAAGATATTTTATGTTCCTTATTCGCTTATGTCGCAGAATTTGTGAGTCCACTTAGTTAAGGCACATGAAAAAATTTTTTAGGCAGCAGTGATCAATACAAATTGGTCATATTGAAAAATAAAAAATATTAAAAACAACTCGTTAAATATGTTTTCTTCTTCTTTTAGCCCATCTTTATTATTCTCTCACCTCCATAGTTTTCTTAAGTATAAATATTTTTTTAATGTCAGATACAATAAATATAAGTAATCATTATATTTAACCATCCAAACAATGTGCAAGTACATTTATATCAAATTCGTCATTTTGTCTGAAAATTACTTCACAAAAATTTAAAAATTTCTCTAGCAAAAAAAATAAAAAAATAAAAAATCAATCACCCTCACAATCCCTCAGGTTACATTCATGACCAACAACCATCACAATTTCAGTTGTACCCCTCTGCTCCATACATAGGTCCAACTCCTGTACCCTACGACAAGTCCACAGCTCACCTTACGGAGCTTAACCAGCTTAATCGGATCCCTATGGATCAAACTTGTTTTCGACTATGATGACCCGAATGTGATGTCTTGCTCTCAAATGGACTCTCTGATTTTGAGAAAAAAGGTATTTAATTGAAAAAGTAAAAAGATAAAAACAAAAATAAAAGTTTGTTTGGTAAATTAAAAAATTCTATCGAACCCTCACGTATTTTACCATTATTCCAAATTACTTGATTGAGTGTGCCATGTATACAAATAAGGAGCATAAAATTATAAAATAAATGAGTTCAGAAGGGGTAATAAGAGCTTGGTGATGTTCAAGTGTATTTTTAGAATTTTGATTATAATTTGGGGGTTATTTGTATATTTTTTTTTAAAGAAAAAAAAATATTTTCTGAGTTTTTTCTTCATTCACGCATCAAAGTGATTACGCATTGTTGATTGAAATTAGCAATTAAAATAACTTTCTGTTAGATGGGGTTGAATAAGGCGTTGTTTGGTTGGCCTTATAAGCAATCTTCATTTTTTTTTATAGTCATCATGTTACATTTTCTAAAAGTCAATTTAAGTAATTTATAAAGCTAAATTAAATTATTTTTATTTGATAGTTTAAAATAAAAATTTAGATATTAAAAAGTTATTTCTATAGATTATAATTTTTTCATATTAATATGATGAAAAAATATATTTTAAAATATTTGTTATAATTCATACCATTTGTTTCTTTAAAAAAATGTGACAATTAAAACAAAAACAAAGGAAGTAATAATTTGTTTTAGTTGGTTGTACCCCATAAGATTTTTTTTTTTTTTGCATAGTTTATTTTATGCGGAATAAAATATGAATCAAAGTGTGTGTAAAACTATATATAAACAAGAGTACTTAGGAATAAAAATTATCACAAAGTATGCACTGCGTAACAATATATATATATTATTATACCCACAATTATAGTATAACAGGCTTTACATTATTACCATTGGATAATGAATTGATGGCCACATTATTATCATCTTCTTTTAGCACATAGCTTTGTCAGACAAGGCAAAAGAAGAAAAATCAGATCATTGATACTTTATTTAATTAAAACAACTGCATGAATAATTTCAACGTAGTAATTAATTACTTAGGGGAAAAAATTATACAACTCTATATTATATGAATGTGTCAATAAAAAATATTTATCATCAAATGAAAATAATTTTTTTATAAAAGTATGCATGTGTAAATCAAATTCTAAAAAAAAAAATTAACAAATCAAAATAAGAGGAAGATTTCTACCAATGAAAAAATGGATTTATTGCAATGTACTTTTTAATGTTTCTTTTTTTCTCTCTTCTTATTTAATGCTTGAAATGTTATGGAAATTTTTTGAATATTTTGTTTCTTTACAAAGTGTAATAATCAATATCACACGAAAATCAATAATGTAACAAAAAATACATAAAAAATTAAACCAAGATTTTCGATTTCCTTGTTGAAATATATAAAGTAAAGTTTACAACTCTAGGTTGATTTTTATTTTGGTATAATTTTATGTTAATAACTCTATTTGAATGTACATGTTAATAATATTTTCATCAAATATAATAATCAATAACATTTGGTGGCAAACTTTGATTTCTTTGTCTATAGTATCAACCAAACCTTTAAACTCACTTGTCGTATCAAAAATGACACTCTCGACTTTATAGTCAAAATATCTACCTGCGTTGTTTATTGCATTTTTAAGTCGTTACTGTTGGTAAAGAATAACACCAAGTAAAACTAAATTTGACACTAAATATTAACAAAAAAGCTGACACTATAAATAACAACTTTATCAAATAGCCAATCAAATAGAAAAATCATTTTTTTCACCAAACACTTACCAACAACACTAACAAGATAAATATTATTATCAATATCTTTTCACCAACATTGCTACTAATTTCATAAAAAAAAATCGACCAAACATTCATAAGAAACTAACAATATATATATATATATATATATATTGGTTTCAACAATTTTACCAACACTATTACCAATCAAATAATAAAATAAAAGATTTGTCACCATATAATCACCAAAAAGGTAAACAACAAATATATATTGTTATCAACAATTATACCAACACTATTGCCAAAAAAAAAAATTAACATTGCCATCAAAACATTCAATAAAAAAAATAACAAAATATATATTTGTTTCAACAATTTCCTAAAAAAGATAAATTAACAAATCAAAATAAGAGGAAAATGTTTGATCAATGAAGAAGTGCATTTATTGCAACATACTTTTTAATGCTTCTCTTTCCTCTCCTCATTTAATGCTTGGTATGTATAGTTTTGTAAATAAAAAATTAAATTTGTAAATAAAATAATAAATTATACCCTAAAATGTAATAAATACTCTTAAAATGTTCTTTCTTGCAATTTTTCCATTACTTAACTAGTTTGTGAAATAAAGGATCTCCAAGTGAAAAAGGGAAAGGAGAGGGGGGGGGGGAATCATAAATAACTATGGTTTAGAGTTTGATAAAAAAAAATAGAGCTATAATTTATATATTTATGGAAAGTTGTTATATAGTATCAAGTGAAAGATATAGTTATATGAGGTCGATATCAACTATATCAATAAAGAGTTATATTCGAATACAAAGCATTAATTGTATTGAATGAATATCACACTATCCATTGTATCGGTGCATATATTAATATGCTTGTGTATGACATCAAACTATAACTGCATATCATAAACATACTATGAATGTTTGACACATCGGATAGTTTTTCCTAAAATATTTTCATTATCTACAAATATTAACTAAATTACATAATCTATAATATATATATATATATATATATACACACACGAGACATAGATGCTCATGCCAACACAAGCCCAATATACATTACAATTTTTGTTTAAATTTATGTGATACCAATTGAAATTTGGATAGTTAATCAAATTTTCGTATATTTTTTTTATAAAATATTCTAAATTGTTAATTTACCTTGATTTATAGTATTTTATATGTCATTAATATATGACATTTCTTCTATTTTAATCTATGTGACATTGATGGAATTAATAAAGTAGATCAAATTTCTTACATGATTCGTAAAATATTATTAATTATTAATTTATTATAATTTGTAGTATTTTTTCTATCATTTTTAAATAATATTAGATGTTACTCCTTTTGTTCAAATTATTTTTGTGACACATATGAAATTATTAGATAATCAAGCTTGTTATATGATTTAACATATTTGCAGTTGTTAATTATTATGATTTGTAGTATCTTATCGAATTGAATAAATTTTTTTACATTTTAAAGAAATATTTAAATTATTAATTATTGTAATACATAATACTTTTAATTTTAACTTTAAATATATAATTAAATTTCTTAATTTGTCAATTATTATAATTTATAATATATTTAACGTAATTTTCAAACATATGGCACACTTTTAAGATTGTTTGTATATAGCATCTTATTAGACAACAAAGAAATTTCAAATTAGACAAGTGAGCAAACTAACAGACAAGATTTGAGGGATAAATAAAGAGGAGGAAATGAAGTGCTATAAAAGAAAGTGGTGGGTCCATATTACTAAGAGAAAGTTAAAAAATAAATAAATGCCAAAAAATCTTCAAACAGTGAAATAGAGATAAAAATATGATCCCACCATACATAGGAAATTAGAACATTTCGGGTAAGCAAGATAAATAAATTAAAGTAAATTGACTTTTATATCAAATAGTAAAAATGTATATATACAAGAAATTGACGTACAACATTGTTAAAAGCAATATATATATATATATATCCTAAATACCTAAGTTGTCCCTAAATAAAATGTTGATGGCTAGAAGGACACATGTGACCAATAGACGTGTGCTTCTATCCTCTTATTTATA
>JAOTQR010047753.1:0-14838 GCA_025774065.1 Solanum ossicruentum
TTGCTAGGGACGATCTTGATACAGTTTACCACTGATCAGTTGGTCATTTACAGTTTATAATGTGCACAGATTTTATAGTAAAGGTAAAACAATATAAAGAACATAAAGTATACGATCCCAAAGTATATATAAAGGTGGTATCTTATTCCACACCTGTGCATAGTTTCATTTGAAGTTGTTACTTCATATACAATATTTCATTCCTTACATACTCAGTACATTATCTTGTACTGACGTCCCTTTCGGGGGACCTGCATTTCATGCTGCAGGTATAGGTGCTAGTAGATCTCCCCAGTAGAGTCCAGGACATTCAGTTGTTGTTACCTTGCTCTAGGTTGCTCCGGAGCTTTGTGTGTATCCAAAGTTTATATGTTTGTTTTATGTAGTGAGTTGAGGCAGGGCCTGTCCTGACCCTTAACAGATACTCTCTTATTTAGAGGCTTTGTACACTATGTAAATTAAAGTGTGGTCATGTTTTGTACTTTCGACACCGTGGCCCCAACGGCCTAGTCATATGCAATTTCTTTTGGGTGTGTATCACTGTTTAGTTGCATAAAGACATGTTGAATATACAATTCTTTATAAAATGTATAGAAAGTGCATAGGTGCAGGTTGGTTCTCCCAAGCCGTATCGGCAGCGGGTGCCGGTCTGCCCTAACAGGACTTGGGGCGTGACAGTGGTGCTTCGGGAGAAGTTCAAGATGTCCTTCCTCAATCTGTTCTTCCCCTTGAATTTAGGGAAGCTAAGTTGGTGGAGTTTATGAATTTGAGACAAGGGTCCATGAGTGTGAGGGAGTATGCCCTCAAGTTCACCTAACTTTCAACGTTTTCTCTTCACTTGATTGCTGGCCCATGGTCGAGAATGAACAAATTTGTTATGGGGGTCTCCAACATGGTTAGTGAAGAGTGCCGGTCCACTATGTTGATTAGTGACATGTAGTTGTCACATTTGATGACTATGTTGAACAAATGAAAGAGGAGAAATTGAGGAAGAGGAGGGGTTATGAGGCCAAGAGGGACCATTTTGATGGTAAGTTCTAAAAGATTGGCCAATTCCAACGAGGCAAATTGTCTTCTCATACATTTCTAAGGAGGGTTGTAAATGATTTTCCAAGTGCCCAAGCTGGTAGGAGTGTGGCTCCTATTGATGTGTGTTCGAAGTGTGGTAATGGTCATGGTGGCCATTGCTTACTAGGGTTGTATGGAAATGGGACATAAGGCAATAGATTTCCCTCGAAATTGCAACAAGGGTAAGGAGATTCGTCCTCAAGCTGCTAATGCGGTCCCTTTGGGGAGAGGTAGCCGACAAGATGGTGAACCAAGGCAAAATCGGTTTTATTCTTTTTATGTGAGGCAAGGGGTTGATGAAGTCGCCAATGTTGTTACTGGTATGTTGAAAATCTTTGACTTGATGTATATGCAGTGATTGATCCGGGTGCCACTTTTTCTTTTGTTACCACCTTTGTTGCCAAAAAGTTCCATGTTGACCCCGAGTTGTTTCATGCATCACATGAGTTGTCTACTCCTATTGGTGCATCTATTTTTGCTAGAAACATTTATAGAAGTAGTCCTATTTTCATCTTACATAAAGTGTTACCTTGTTATCTTGTCGAGGTTGACATAGTTGATTTTGATGTCATTCTTGGGATGGATTAGTTGCATGCCTATTATGCTTCTGTTGATTGTAGAGCCCATAGGGTCAAATTCCAATTTCCATATTCCAAATAAACCCATCCTTGAGTGGAAGAGTCAAGATGTGGTGGTCAAGGGTAGATTCATCTCTTACATTAAAGCACATAAGATGATCTCTAAGGGTTGTCTTTACCATCTTATGAGGGTTAGGTGTGTGGAGTCTAAAGTCCGTCCTATAGAGTTGGTTCCGGTTGTACATGAATTTCCAGATGTCTTCCTAAATAACCTTCCCGGTGTTCCTCCTAAAAGGGAAATAGATTTTAGTATAGATCTTTTTCCCAGTACTCAACCCATTTCTATTGCTCCTAATCGTATGACACCGACGGAGTTAAAGCAGTTGCAGGAACAATTGACGGGCTTGTTGGAGAAGGGGTTCATTAGGTCTAGCTAATTGCCTTGGGGTGCACCGGTATTATTTGTGAAAAAGAAGTATGGGTCCCTTAGGATGTGTATTGACTACCGGCAACTCAATAGGGTCACCATCAAGAATAGGTATCATCTTCCAAGGATTGATGATTTGTTTGACCAATTGCACGAGGCTAGCTATTTATGTAAGATTGATCTTCTGTATGGGTACCATCAAGTGAAGGTGAGGGAGTGTGATATTCCCAAGATAGCCTTCTGGACTAGATTTGAGCATTATGAGTTTGCTGTGATGTCTTTTGGGTTGACCAATGCACCGACCATTTTCATGGACCTTATGAATAGGGTCTTCAAACCATACCTTGATTCCTTTGTTGTGGTCTTCATTGATGATATTTTGATTTATTCTCATGGTGAGGAAGAGGATAGGGCTCATTTGAGGGTTATTTTGCAAAGATTGAGGGAGGAGAAATTGTATGCTAAATATGAAAAGTGTGAATTTTGGTTGAAGGAGGTTGCTTTCCCAAGGCTTGTGGTGTTGGGGGATGGTATAAAGGTGGATCCTAAAAAGATCGATGTGATTCGAAATTAGCCTAGACCATTGATCCTGTCGGACATTAGGAGTTTCTTGGGCTTAGCAGGGTATTATCGGAGGTTTGTGAATGGGTTCCCTTCTATTGCTTGCCCTATGACAAAATTGACTCAAAAGAAGGTTAAGTTTAAGTGGACTGATAAATGTGAGAGGAGCTTCCAAACCTTGAAAGATAAGCTTGTGTCCGCTCCTATATTGTCACTACTGGATGGGCTTGATGGATTTGTTGTGTATTGTGATGCTTCTAGAGTGGGTTAGGGTTGTGTGCTAATGCAAAATGGTGAGGTGATAGCCTATGCTTCTAGGCAACTTAAAGTGCATGAAAAGAACTACCCTACTCATGATATTGAGTTGGCCACTGTATTAGTTGCTTTGAAAATTTGGCGACATTATTTGTATGGGGTGCATGTTGATGTGTTCACTGTTCATAAGAGACTCCAATATGTCTTCACTCAAAAAGATCTCAACTTGAGGCAAAGAAGGTGGCTAGAACTTCTTAAAGACTATGATATGAGTGTGCATTATCATCTAGGTAAGGAAAATGTGGTGGCGTATGCCTTGAGTAGAGTGTAAATGGGTAGCCTATCTCATGTTGATGGTGTTGAGAAGGAGGTGGCTAGGGAAGTGCATCAGTTGGCTAGATTGGGGATTAGATTGGAGGAGGTTGGTAGTGGTAATGTTGTTGTTGCGGATGGGTCTAGGTCTTCTTTGGTTGATGAGGTGATGGAAAAACAAGATCTTGACTCCTCTTTGCTTGAATTGAAGGCCTTGATGAAAGACGACAAAGTGGAGGTTTTCTCCCATGGGGGAGATGGTGCCCTTAGGTATCAAGGTAGGTTGTGTGTACCTTGTGTTGATGGTTTAAGAGAAAAGATACCTGATGATGCCCACAACTCTTCTTATTCTATCCACCTCGGCTCCATCAAAATGTATAGAGATTTGAGGGATGTGTATTGGTGGGGAGGCATGAAAAGGGACATTGCCAAATTCATTTCCGATTGTCATAGTTGTCAACAAGTCAAAGCGTAACATTAAAGGCTGGCTAGCCTAACCTAGGACATTGAGGTTCCTACTTGGAAGTCGGAAGAGATAAATATGGATTTTGAGGTTGGGTTTCCCAAGACTCGAAAGGCTTTTCATTTCATTTGGGTTGTGGTTGATAGGATGAAAAAATCAGCCCATTTTCTACCAGTTAAGACCATATATGGGGCTGAAGGTTATGCAAGATTGTACATACATGACTTGGTATGGTTGCATGAGGTTCCTTTATCCATCATATCAGATCATGGGGCTCAATTTATTTCATATTTTCGGGGATCTTTCCAAAGGGGTCATAGTACTAGAGTTAAGTTTTCTACAGCTTTCCACCCTCAAATGGTTGGCCAAGTCGAGAGGACCATCCAAACCCTTGAGGATATGCTTAGAGCATGTGTGTTGGAGCTTAAAGGTATTTGGGATGATCATGTTCCGTTGATTGAGTTAGCCTACAACAATAGCTATCATTCTAACATCAGTATGGCTCCTTTTGAGGCTCTTTATAAGAGACGTTATATATCACCGGTCAGTTGGTTTAAGGTTGGTGAGGTAGCTTTATTGGGACCATATCTGGTTATGTAGGATCTTGAGAAGGTTAGGATGATTAGGGAAAAGTTGAAGATGGCCCAAAGTCGTCAACAATCCTATGTCGATGTGAGAAGAAGAGACCTTGAATTCAAAGTTGGCTATTGAGTCTACCTAAAGGTTTCATCCATGAAGGGTATGGTCTGTGTTGGTAAGAATGGAAAGTTGAGCCCAACATATGTCGGTCCTTATGAGGTCATGAGGAGGGTTGGCAAGGTAGCTTATGCGTTGAGGTTGCCTATTGAGATGGAATTGGTTCATCTGGTTTCCTATGTGTCCATATTGAGAAAACGTGTGGGTGATCTGAATGCCGTTGTGTCTCTTGATGCTGTGGGTATTGTTGAGGATAGTTTGACATCTGAAGAAGTTCCGATTTAGATTTTGGATTGGCAAGTGAAGAGATTGAGAAACAAAGAGGTGGCTTCCGTTTAGGTCCTTTGGAGGAATCAACAAGTTGAGAGTGCTACTTGGGAGGCCGAAGTGGACATGCAAAAGAGATATTCTTACCTTTTCCACTCCACTAAATCCTAAGGTATTGATCTAAGTCCTTCAAATAATCTTAAATCTTAAGTTTAGCCCCATGTCATTGCATATGTCCATGTTTAAATTGACAAGTTTATGATGATTTTACACTTGTGATAAAACTTTTAAAATGATGTTTAAGTGCATTGTTGATCTCTAAGTAAACTGAAATTTTCATGTTTGTGCATCTCATATACGTCTCTTTTACATTCGGGGATGAATGTTCCCATGTGGAAGATATTGAAATGACCACAAAAAGTGTCCGAAATGTGCCTCGGAATTGTCATGAATTAGAATTTCCATATATCTCAAGATCCGTGTATGATATAGAAAATATAACTTCATATTCTTGTTCAAGGGGTCAAAATTATGGACAGATGAAGAAATTTTGCCTTCATATCCTTTCGGCGATGCGGGGATGTACATTTCCTATCCAGTGATTTTTCTTGTGGTCCAAGACTTTTAAGTCTTCGGCCTAAGTGTCCTTAAATGTAAAAATACCTACACTTAGCCATTTTCACCCTCCTATCATTCTAAAAATTCTCCAATGCTCCCCAAAAAAACTTAGCCAAATACTTCACTCCTATATTCAAGTCTCAAAGCCTCATTCGGATTTCAAGGTTCTCATTCAAGCTTTAAGTCTCCATCCCCAATCTTCACCAAGTTCATCTCCAAAGCTAAGGTATGTGAGTTTCCTTCATGGGTTACGTTCACCTTTGATGCCCAAGCTTCTGTTCCTCAAAATTGAATGATTTAAAGTTGGTATACTCATGGCTCTTATCTATTATGAAAATCACTATACACTATGTTTGGGCTTATGAAATTGTGACTGTTTTACTATGTTTTGAGCGATGAAGCTAAGGTCTATTGAAGATTTGATGAAGGGTTTTGATGTTTATTGCTTGAAGGTGTTACCAAGTATCTATTCAAGCTTTTACATTGAATTTCCTAACATGATTTCACTCTTGAATTGCATGGTTTTACATTAGCACCACACACCCTCTAAGTGTTTGAGAAAATGTCTGGGTATAATTTCTTGAGGGACTGAAGGTCTAATCCATGTCTTATGAGATGAATGACTATATTAATGATATGATGATGAAATGATGATAGCATGAATGTGTGTGTGTGTGTGTGTATATATATATATATATATGATATTTTGCTATATAATGTTGGAATGTAACCATGCCCCACTCAGGGGTTGCGCGCCGAGTAATCTTGTCAAGGGATTAGTACCTTGATAATCTATCGAGGGTTTGTACTCTGGCACCACGGGTGGTAGGGTCAGATGATCCACCAACTTATCAGGGGGTTAGTACTCTCGCACCATGGGTGGTAGGGTGAGATGATCCACCAACCTACCAGGGTGTTAGTACTCCCGCACCATGGATAGTAAGGTGCGAGGATCCATCAACGTATTGACAGGCTTTGTACTGCAATCACTAAGAGTGGTAGGGTGAAATGATCCACCAATAAATAGAGGTCTCTTCGTACACATACGTTATGTTCATTGTAAGCATGTTTTTAAGCATTGATCATATATGCCACGTTGCTATATGTTACCCATTGCCTATACTTATCCATTTGATTATATCACCTACCTCTTGTTGCATTGTATCCTACATACTTAGTACATTCAAATGTACTAACACATAGTCTATACCTACATGATGTCACCATGTTGGAACTGGAGCCCCACTTGATCCTCCTCCCCCTCCACATGGCTAGTGCGATTTCTCTACAAAGCAAGTAGTGAGTCCTCCAATCCGGGATGTTACTTATGATCTCTTGGTTGTATTAAGACTTTCCTCTCTTTTGATAAAATATTAACTATGAGGGTGAGCTCGATTACTTTGCCTTGGCCCCCGCTCTTATCTATGTAGTAGAGGTATTGTTGGACATGATATGTATCTAAATGATGAATCTTTACTCTCTTGTTTCTTGATGTTATGACATGAAGATTACCCTTAGTCTAAAATTCCCTTGCTTATGTGTATTTCTCGATGTTATTTAATTACTTCCGCAACCAAGGATGTGTAATGACAAGCTGTGAGGCTTGTCTGGGATTCCTTCGAGTTCCCCATTCGCTGGTGACATCTATGCCCTAGGCTTGGATCATGACAGAGATAGTATCAGAGCACTAGGTTGTTAGATCCTCGAAGTCCAACACACTGTGTTGATTAGAGTCTTATTCATGGTTGTGTTATGCACCATAACTTTGAATATGAGACTATGAGTCGTTTTAGGAATTGTTTCCCTTCTTCATGTTCTAAGTCGTGCTATAGAATTGAAGTAAGATTTCCTCCCCTAATGCATTTTCTTTGCTATGCTAGATCATGCCTAACACGAGAGGGAGACGATCCCTCACACCTGAGGAACAGGCTAATGGAGAGCTTAGGGATGCTCTCACCTTTCTTACACAAGTGATGGCCAATCAAGACAATCAAGGGGCCTGAATGAATCCCCCAAAATTCTATGGGTCAAAGGTAAGTGAGGATACTCCAGAATTCGTTGACGAGGTTTACAAGTGTTTGTCTATTATGGGTGTGAGGCCGGAGGAGAAGTCAGAGTTGGCGGCTTACCAACTCTAAGGGGTAGCACAAATATTGTACAACCAATGGAAGGTGGAAAATGGAGTCAACTTTGTGGTGCTTTGGGAGGAGTTCAAGGTGGATTTCCTTAACCGCTTTTTCACCCTTGAAATTAGGGAAGCTAAGTTGGTGGAATTTGTGAATTTGAGACAAAGGTCCATGAGTGTGAGGGAGTGTGCCTTCAAGTTCACCCAACTTTCAAAGTTTGCTCCACATTAGATTGCTGTCCCAAGTTCGAGAATGAACAAATTTGTTATGGGTGTCTCCGACTTGGTTAGTGAAGAATACCGGTCCACCATGTTGATTAGTGACATAGATTTGTCATGTTTGATGACCTATGTTGAACAAATGGAACAGGAGAAATTGAGGAAAAGAAGGGGTCATGAGGCCAAGAGGGCCCATTTTGAGGGTAAGTTCCAAAAGAGTGGCCTATTCTAACGAGACCAAGTGTCTTCTCATGCATTTCCAATGAGGGTTGCAAATGCGTTTTCGAAGGCCTAAGGTGGTAGGGGTATGGCTCCTATTGATGTGTGTCCGAAGTGTAGTAAGGGTTATGGTTGCCCATGCTTGAGGGATACCGGTGCTCACTAAGGTTGTGGATAAATGGGACATAAGGCAATAAATTACCCTCGAAATTGCAACAAGGGTAAGGAGATTCTTCCTCAAGGTGCTAAAGCGGTCCCTTTGGGGAGAGGTCGCTAACAAGATGGTGCCCCAAGGCATAACCAATTTTATGCTTTGTATGGGAGTCAAGGAGTTGATGAAGTCTCTGATGTTTCTACCGATATGTTGAAAATCCTTGACTTTGGATGTATATGCTTTGATTGATCCGGGTGCCACTCTTTCTTTTGTTAACCCCTTTGTTGCCAAAAAGTTCCATGTTAACCCCGAGTTATTGCATGAGTCATATGAGATGTCTACTCCTATTGGTGCATCTATTGTTCCTAGGAAAGTTTATAGAAGTTTTCCTATTTGCATCTTGCATAAAGTGTTACCTTGTGATCTTTTTGAGTTGGACATGGTTGATTTTGATGATATTCTTGGGATGGATTGGTTACATGCATACTATGCTTCTATTGATTTTAGAACTTGTAGGGTAAAAATTAAGTGGGAGAGTCAAGATGTGGTGGTCAAGGGTAGATTCATCTCTCGCATTAAAGCTCATAAGATGATCTCTAAGGGGTGTCTTTACAATCTTGTGAGGGTTAGGGATGTGGAGTCTAAAGTCCTTCCCATAGAATTGGTTCCGGTTGTAAATGCATTTATTGATATCTTCCTAAATGACCTTCCTAGTTTTCCTCTCTAAAGGGAAATAGATTTTCGTATAGATCTTCTTCCCAGTACTCAACCCATTTCTATTCCCCCTTACTGTATAGCCTCGATAGAGTTAAAGGTATTGAAGTAACCATTGAAGGACTTGTTGGTGAAGGGGTTCTTAGGCTTAGCCAATCACCTTGGAGGTGCACCGATGTTGTTTGTGAAAAAAGAAAGATGGGTCCCTTAGGATGTGTATTGATTACCGGCAACTCAATAGGGTCACCATCAAGAATAGATATCCTTTTCCAAGGATTGATGACTTGTTTGACCAATTCCACGGGGCTAGCCATTTCTCTAAGATTGATCTTCGGTCCAGGTATCATCAAGTGAAGTAGAGCGAGTGTGATATTCCCAAGACGACCTTCTGGACTAGGTATGGGCATTATGAGTTTGGTTTGATGTCTTTTGGGTTGACCAATGTACCAGCCTTCTTCATGGACCTTATGAATAGTGTCTTCAAACCCTACCTTGATTCCTTTGTTGTGGTTTTCATTGATGATATTTTGATCTATTCTCGTGGTGAGAAGGAGCATAGGGCTTATTTGAGGGTTGTGTTCAAAGATTGAGGGAGGAGAAATTGTATGCTAAATATGAAAAATGTGAACTTTTGTTGAAGGAGGTTGCTTTCCTAGGGAATGTGTTATGTCTTGGGTTAGGCTGCCCGACTTTTAATGTTCGACCTTGACTTGTTGACAACTATGGACACCAACAAATTTTGAAATATATTTCTTCATGCCTCCCCACCAATACACCCATCCCAAATCCCTATACATTTTAGTAGAACCGGGGTGAATAAAATAGGAAGAACCGTGAACCTCATCAAGAATTCTCTCTCTCTCTCTCTCTCTCTCTCTCTCTCTCTCTCTCTCTCTCTCTCAAGCCATCAACACAAGGCACACACAATATACCTTTGTATCTAAGTGCACCATCTCGCCCTTGGGTGAAAACCTCCACTTTCCCATCACCAACAAAACCTTCAATTCTAGTAAGAAGGGATCGATCTTGCTTAGCTTTCACCTCCTCAACCAATGAAGATTTAGAACCATCAACAACAACAATACCACAATTAACCACTTTCCCAAACCTAACTCC
This sequence comes from Solanum ossicruentum, assembly GCA_025774065.1. Taxonomy (NCBI): domain Eukaryota; kingdom Viridiplantae; phylum Streptophyta; class Magnoliopsida; order Solanales; family Solanaceae; genus Solanum; species Solanum ossicruentum. The sequence goes on from JAOTQR010047753.1 coordinate 9,793, forward strand.
CTATCTATCCAAACAATGGACCTCCCTGACCACCTCCCTATCACCATAATTAACATGAGCTATGCTACCCATAGACATACTACTCAACGCATCCGCCACCACATTAGCCTTACCCGGATGATAATGCATACTCATATCATAGTCCTTAAGAAGTTTTAAACATCTTCTTTGTCTCAATTTTAGATCTTTTTGAGTGAAGACATATTGGAGGCTCTTATGATCGATGAACATATCAACATGCACCCCATAAAAGTAACGACGCCAAATCTTTAGTGCAAATACCATGGTGGCTAGTTTAAGATCATGGGTAGGCTAGTTCTTTTCATGCACCTTGAGTTGCCTAGGAGGATAGGCTATCACCTTATCATTTTGCATTAGGACATAACCCAAACCAAATCTAGAAGCATCACAATACACAACAAATCCCTCTAGCCCTTCCAATAGTGACATTATAGGAGCGAACACAAGCTTATCTTTCAAGGATAGGAAGCTCTCTCACACTCATCGATCCACCAAAACTTGGCCTTCTTTTGAGTCAATTTAGTCATGGGAGACACAATAGAAGAAAACCCATCACAAATCTCCGATAATATCCTGCTAAACCCAAGAAACTCCTAATGTCTTACGGGGTCAATGGTCTAGGCTAATTTTTAATCACATCGATCTTTTTAGGATCCAACTTAATGCCATCCCCCGACACTACATGTCCTAGGAAGGCAACCTCCTTCAACCAAAATTCACACTTTTTATATTTAGCATATAGCCTCTCCTCCCTCAATCTTTGCAACATAACCCTCAAATGAACCCTATGCTCCTTGTCACAACCAAAATAGATCAAAACATCATCAATGAATATCACAACAAATGAATCAAGGTAGGGTTTGAAGACCCTATTCATAAGGTCAATATAGATGGCCGATGCATTGGTCAACCCAAAAGACATCACAATAAACTCATAATGCCCATATCTAGTCTAGAAGGTCATCTTGGGAATATCACACTTCCTCACCTTCACTTGATGATACCCGGTTTGAAGTTCAATCTTAGAGAAATTGCTAGCGCCTTGCAATTGGTCAAACAAATCATCAATCCTTAGAAGAGGATACCTATTCTTGATGGTGACCTAATAAAGTTTCTGATAGTCAATACACATTCTAAGGGACCCATCATTCTTTTTCACAAACAACATCGGTGCAGCCCAACGGGATTGGCTAAGCCTAATAAATCCCTTCTCCAACAAGTCCCTTAATTGTTCCTTCTACACCTTCAACTCCGCCAGGGCCATACGGTGAGGGGGAATAGAAATGGGTTGAGTATCAGGAAGGAAATCTATACAAAAATCTATTTCCTTGTTGGGAAGAACTCTGGGAAGGTCATTTAGGAAGACATCAAGAAATGCATTTACAATCGGAACCGACTCTATGGGAAGGACATTGGACTCCATATCCCTAACCCTCAAAATATGGTAAAGACACCCCTTAGAGATCAAATTATAGGCCTTAATGCAAGAAATAAACCTACCCTTGACCACCACATCATGACTCTCCCACTCAAGGATGGGTTCATTTGGGAAATGGAATTTCACCCTATGGGTTCTAAATTAATAGAAGCATAGTATGCATGCAACCAATCCATCCTATGAATAATATCAAAATCAACTATGTCCAATTCAACAAGGTCAGGAGGCAATACTCTATGCAAAATGCAAAGGGGACAACTCTATAGACCTCCCTAGCAACAATAGATGAACCTATTGGAGTAGACACCTCATATGACTCATGTAATAATTCAGGCTCAACGTGGAACATTTTGGCAACAAAGGGGGTTACAAGAGCAAGGGTGGCACCCAAATCAACCAATGCATACACATCAACAATAGAACTGCATTAGCACATTGTGGACGAACCTCCTTGCTCTTGTTGTGATTTCGCGGGCAATCCACCTTTTTGTGACCGATTTCACCACAACCATAGCATGCATTAGTATCTCTCAAGCATGACCATTATGACCCTTATCACACCTAGGATACACCTCATTAGGAACCACTACACTAACTCCTTGGCTTCTTGGGAAGTCATTGTAGAAGCATGATAAGACCTTAGGCTTTGGTGGAACCAACCACCCATTCAGCTTTGGAACTTGCCATCAAAACGGGTCCTCTTGGCATCTTGTCCCCTTCGCTTCCTCCAATTCTACTCTTCCATTTGCTTAGCATAGGTCATCAAATATGAAAAGACATGTCACTAATCCACATGGTGGATCGACACTTCTCACTAACCAAGTAAGAAACACCCATCACAAATTTGTTCATCCTAGATCTTGAGTCAGCTGCCAAGTGTGGAGCATATTTTAATAGTTGGATGAACTTGAGGGCATACTCCATCACACTCATAGACCCTTGTTTCAAATTCATAAATTCCACCAACTTAGCTTCCCTAAGTTTAAGTGGAAAGAACCGATTAAGGAAATCCACCTTCCACTCCTCCCAAAGCACCACATAGTTGACTCTATTTTTGTCCTTCCATTGGTTGTACCATATTTATGCGACCCTTTTTAGTTAGTAGGCTGCCAACTCTGCCTTATACTCTGATATCACACCCATGATAGACAAAATCTTCTACTCATCAATGAACTCTTGACGGTCCTCACTCACCTTTAACCCATGGAATTCCGGGGGATTCATTCTTATGAAGTCTCTTACTCGAGAAGCCGGTGTTGGAGCATGAGGGGATTGGGCCCCTTGGTTGGATTGAATAGCCACCACTCATGCACGCATAGTGAGAGCATCTCGTAGCTCTGCATTAGCGGGTTACTCCTCGGGTGTGCAAGCTTTTCTCCCTCTCGTATTGGGCATAATCTAGCATAGCAAAGGAAAATCATTAGGGAGAAAAAACTTACTTCAAATTCTATAGCATGACGTAGAGTAAGAAGAAGGGAAACAATGACTAAATGCCTCATAGCCTCTAGCACATAGTTGTGGTGCATGACACAACTATGAACAAGACTCTAATCGATGAGGTGTGTTGGAGTCCAAGGATCTAACTACCTAGTGCTCTAATTTGAAGTTTTTCATGATCCAAGGCTAGGGCCTTAGTGTGACACGGTGTAAGGGGAACTCGAAGGGAACCCAAGCATGCCTTTTAGAACATCATTGCATATCTTTGGTCACGGATGCAATAAAACAAGCATCAAGAGATACTAAATCGGGATAATTGGGACTAAGGGAATACTTTCATATCTTAGGCATCAAGAATAATAGAGTCAAGGCTCATAACATAGATACATAACATGTCCAACAACACCTCCAATACATAGATAAGAGCGGAGGCCACGACAAGCAATTGGGCTCACCCTCATAATTAATGCGAAAAGAAAGAAAGATAGTCTTTATACACAGCATGAGATCATAAGTAACGTCTTGGAATGGAGGACTCACCAACTAGCTTGAGAGACATTCATACTAGCATCATGGAGGAGGAGGAGGATTAAGCGGTGCCCCAATTCCTACATGGTGATATCATGTAGGCAATGAGTATGCATTAGTACATTTGAATATACTAAGTATGTAGGATGCAATGCAACAATAGAGAGGCATCATAGGCAAAATGCATAATAATCATCAATGGGTAGGAAAAATAAAAAGATGGCATGTATGATTAATGCTTACGTAAACATGCTTACGTAGAACATAATACATGTGTAAGAAGAGACCACTATCATATCGGTGGATCGTTGCACCCTACTACCCTTGGTGATTGAGGTACGAAACCCTTCAATTAGTTGGTGGATCATCGCACCCTACCACCCTTGGTGACCGGAGTACCAACCCCCAACATGGTTGTCATTGTACAAACCCCCTAACATGGTTGATGGATCGTCACACCCTACCACCTATGGTGACCAAGGTATAAACCCCCTATATTGTTATCAAGGTATAAACCCCTCGACATTTTAATCAAGGTATGAACCTCTTGACAAGGTTACTCGATTCGCAACCCCTGAGTAGGGAATGGTCACATTCCAACACTATATAGAGAATACCATATACATACTTTCATTTTATCAATATTTTATCATCATACAGTCATTCAACTCATAAGACATGCATTGGACCTTCAATTACTGAAGAACCCACAACCGATCATTTTATGAAATGCTTAGAGGGTGTGTAGTGCTAGTGTAACACCATGAAATTCAAGAGTGTTATCATGCTAGAAAATTTAAGGTAAAACCATTAATAGATACTTGGTAACACCATCAAGCAATATACATCAAAGCCCTTCATCAAAGTTCACATTAGATCTTAGATTCGTAACCTAAAACATAGTAAAACATTTATAATTTCATAGACCCCAACATAGTCTGCAGTGATTTTTCATAATAAATAAAACCTATTTGTAAATCAAATTTCAATCATGCAATTTAGGGTAAAAGGAAGATTGGCATCATAGGTAAAAGGAACCCATGAAAGGAATCCATATAATGAAAGAAATCTATATACCTTAACTTTGGAGATGAACTTGATGACGATTTGAGATGGAGACTTGAAGCTTGAATGAGATCCTTTAAATCTGGATGAGTTTTGAGACTTGAGTTTCAGAGAAAAATATTTGGCTAAGTGTTTAAATGAGTGTTGGGGAATGTTTTGAATGATATTAGGGTGAACAATGGCTATGTATAGGTATTTTCATGCTTGGGAACACTTAGGCCCAAGACCTAAAAGTCCTGGACCGAGGTCCAAAACTGGACAAAAAAATACACAGAGGCGTATCCTTGGCCAGTCGCGCCAGAGGCATGAAATACTCTCTAGAAATCGCATTTTGTGATTTTCAAATTTTGATATGGTTACTCTTAAATCAAGTTTAGTCCCATTCCGAGTCAATTTGACCCCCTGAACAAGAATATGAACTCATATTTTTGATATCCCACTTGGATTTTGAGATATATGTAAATTTCGATTTCGGGCACTTCTGAGGCACATTTTTGGGCACTTTTTTGGGGTCATTTCACAAGACTCATCCAGATCTTAAGGTTCTCATTTAAGAT
>JAOTQR010047764.1:0-14838 GCA_025774065.1 Solanum ossicruentum
AAAATCGAACCAAACCAGACTAATTCGATTTTTTATTCAGTGTAGGTTTTTTTTTTAAAAAGTTCAGTTATTCGATTCGTGTAGAGGTATCAAAACTTCAGTACACCAAAGAACCAAATTTTTTAATTAAAAAAATTGTAAAATATATTTTTTTTAAAAATAATTATTTGGGAGTACGGTTGGGGTGATTAGGATTGAACATTAACAATCTATCTTTGATTTAATCTTTTTTTTTGCTTCAAGAGAATATAATGGGTTGGAACTATTCTTATCTAAATCATATTTGACCAAATCCATATTTACCCATATTTTATATGGATTGTGATCCAATCCATTTTGAGTCAACCCATATTCAATACATCCAAATCCAATCTAATCCACCAATTTGCCACCTCTACTAGGGTCTTAGGTTGCCTTTCAAAATTTTGAATCTCCCTGTTGGGACCCAGGTCAACCTCAAGGTCCTAATCCTCTATTCATAATCATATGCTCATTTGAAGATCTTGTACAAGCATGGTCATATAATGAGAGATAGGAGTATAGCATCGGACCGTACACATCTAATTTAAAATCATGATAATTGAGTAAATACATGCATAATCCTTAAATTGAAGATCATTTAAATCATAATTGAAGTTACCCGTGCATGTTTTCCATAACCATCATAGCATAATTGAAGAAATCTCACGTAAATCATGTAAATTGAACGTAATTCATAGATATTTCAATGAATAAGCATAACCTGCATCATAATAACATCATTTGAAAACAAATTCATGAAAATCTTAATTTGATCATGCTTGAATTTAGATGAAATAGTGAAAAAATAGGTTGGGTTCCATGGATGAAGGGTACCCATGGATGAATCTCATATACCGTAAGTTGATTTGAAGAATCAAAGATGAATTTGACTTGAAACTTGAAGGCCCTTTAAAGAATTCTTCACTTGAGCTTGAGAGTAGATTTAAGTGTGTTTATAGAAGAGTGATTCTTGAGTCTAAGTGTGAAGAGTGATAGGATGTCTTAGAATAGATTAGAATAGCATTTGGAGGGGTATTTTATTCTAAAAACTATTTGATAGAGTCTTAGGGATTAGGGAAAGGACCCAAATGTCATTACGTAGGCAAACTTGAAAACTAGGCAATGCACTGCACGACACCACCCGGACCATGGTGTGCACTATGTCCCATGGTAGGATCTATGGTGGGAGCCTCTTCTATGACAGGTTGTGCAACCTTGGGGAGGGTGCACTTTATGAGCCCCACCATGAGCCATGAAGGGTCCTGTAAGGACCCAAATGTATAGTTTTAGTGATGCTTGGAATTTGGTTAGGGAAAGTTTTGGGACAAGATGACAGCTTATGGAAGTCTCCACGGGCTTTGTGACCCCCTATATGGGACCCCCCAAATTAGTTTAAACTCCTTCATAATTATTTGTTCTTATTCTAAACACTTAGCTTCTCATTCACTCACTCAAACGCTTGCCGAATCCTTTTTTCAAACTCTGACCGGTGGATTGTCGTGAAACCTCCAAGATCAATCTAAGTTCACTTTAAGGCCTTCAATTCAAGCTTAGTAATTTTGTTTTAGGCGATCGTGGGTCTCCTACATCAACCAAGTTCGAAGAAATTCCATCGACCAAGTTTTTCACAAGTACCGATAGAAGGGTCAACTTTAAAAGGTCATATCTCTTAGCTCAAAAGAAACTGGATGTCCCACGACCTATCAAATTAAATCACTTTGAATTAGCTTTCCACCACACTTAGTTTAACCTTATTTAGAGTTCGTATGAAGTAGTTATGTCCGTTTACGTAAAGCTCTCCTGTGTTGTGTTGTCGCCATTACTCTAAGGCAAGACACACGGGCTCCCATATGGGCCGTGTGGTATCCCACGAACCATGGCGATGGCCTTGGGCCTAAAATGGCCGCTTTTTGGCCAAGTAATGCTCCATGACCAGCCACACGAACCGTGTGATGTGAGGCTTCCGGAGTGAAAATTTTTCTAAGTGTTGAGCCAAGTTCCAATTTCCAGATTTTTTCCTAAGTGTTGTCTCACAGGCACTCCATACAAACCGTGGAGTTCCACACAAGCTGTGACGCCTCAAGTGAGGTGACGCTTTGTCATTTTTCTCTCAGTTTTATTAATGATATTTTCCTAAATTCGATTATTTCTCTTGGTCTTTTGGGATGTCCTATGCTATATAATGACCTTCTAAGGACCTAAAAACCCTATTCAAAAGTATTTACACTCACTCTCTCTCATTCAAAAGACTCTCTCAAATCCTCTCAAGGGTTCTTGAAGATTTTCAACTTGGGAATCAAGACACATTCAATTCTTTATCAATTTTTCTCTTGGGTGCTCTTCATCTTGTGAAGGTATGTGGGTTTTAATCCTTGGTTACTTCCAATCAAGGAGACCCAAGCTATTTCAAAGAAATCAACACGAATTTTGCTTAATTTAATTTGGGGTTTGAAAATATTTTGATTTCTTAAATCCCAACAATGAATGAGTTATGTTTATCTATGGATTTAAAGATGAATTAAGCTTTGAAATATTGAAATACATTGTTATTATGAATATTTGAATATGCATGGTCTTTAAATGTTTGAATCTAAGCATGGGTGATTATATTATGATTTCACATATGGATTTAACTATGTTTTCGCTTGAATTTCTTATTGTATTGATGGTTTTAACTTGAATCTCAATTACCTATGCCATTCCCACATTCATAGCATATGCATTTCATGAGTATAGATTTATGAAATTATGAAGTGGGTTAAGTCCAATTATATTAAGTATATGATTTTTTACAAGATTATGGTTATGACAAGAATATGATCACATATATGTCTATGATTATGACTCCTTTAGCATTTTGGGTACTTGTATCATTTTGTATATGAATGGACTATTCCCACGTATGAGTATTATGAGTATGAAATTATGATTTTGGCATTTGAGCCTAAGTATGAATTATTATGAAAGGTGTTTGGCTTTTAAGCCCAATTATGCATTGAAATATTTTTTGGCAAATTTTGTATCTCTTTGAAAGCTCGTATAACTATGTATATTATAAATATTCTTGTGGGATGACATCTTAGCACTGATGGAAGGAGGGGTCTCTCTCTTTCCTTGAACTATGTTTCTAGTATAGGTTCCTTTCTGAAATGGGAGGCCCACAAGGAAAGATGCCTCTGAAATGGAGTTGCCGTGAGGAGAAGAAGTGATATGATATGATACGTTTTATGTGAAAATCCTATCTAAAATGGAAGGCTCGTAAGGTGAAGCATGGTTTTCCCTTGGCAAGTAGTATACCTTTTTACCGATGAGGGGTAATCATCGGGATTCTAAGTAGTAGCTCACTTGGTCTAACTTATGTCAGTTGAGGTCATATGCCCACTATATATATGAGCATCATTTGCACTATGAGCATCATGAACTTCATAGTATCTTGTTATATTACCTTCTTTGCTATATATATCTTTTTCTATATTATGTACTCTTACCATCTAACATTGTATGTAGGTTTTGGTAAGTTACATGCATTGCACCCCGTATACTTAGTACATTCAAATGTACTAACGCATATTTTATCCTACATGATCGCACCATGTAGGCACTAGAGATTTCTTTCATCCACCGTTCGATGGCTAGATTGGATTTTGATACATTTGTTTTGGTGAGTCCTATCTTCCAAGGATAAGTCACCATTCCTCTACCTTCAGTTGCTTTTGTTTATGTTATTAGTACTTAAGGGTGAGCCTGAAACATGTATTCGCCCCCGTCTTATCTTATGACTAGAGGCATTATTGGATATCTTGTAGACTCTTCTCGGATCTATGTGTTATGTGTTGCATTTGAACCTTATGATCATGGTTATATTTTGGTTATGACTATCATGGATTGATTATGCGAGTTATGATATGTATATGTATGTTTGGAGTGGAAATGTAAAAGATCCTAAGTCCCGAATTGCCCTCGTAGAGTGTGTCATACTTACCTGCTTAGTCATTATGTGTTATATGTTATGTGAATTCATGCTAATCTCTTTTCTTAATATATCCCTATATCATGAGTACTACTTTTTCGTCCCTTAGAACTATGTGTCTAGTTTCGAATGCGCTTTCAAACCAATGATGTGAATTTTGATACTTTGAGGCTTATTTGGGGTCTCTCAGGTTCCCATTCAACGTGTCACCCCTAGACCCTAGATCCGAGTCATGACAGAGATGTTTTCAGAGTACTATAAATGGTCCTTAGAGTCCAACATGCCGAATGAAGTAGAATCTTATTCATGGGTGTGAAGCGCGCTACATCTGTGGGTAGGAGGCTACAAGGCATTTTAGGAAATGTTTCACTTTTTCATGATTCATATCGTGCTATGGACCATGTATTAAGATTTTCTATCTCCATCCCTCCCACCGAATAGAGAGAGTTACTATAGGCTCTTAATGATCCGGACAAAGGAGATGTTGTAGCTAATCTTATAATGAAGTCAAAAGGGAGTTGGTGAAGGATGTGCATTGTTTGACATGCTTGGTCCTTTGGGTACTTGGGAGTTCTCTCGGGTTGGCTAATTATGATGGATGGATTGTGGAATGTTTCTTATCTGTTGCATCTCTATTGACCAGGTTAACTCAAAAGAAGGCCGAGTTCATATAGTCAGATGAGAGAGAGAGAAGGGTTTTCAGACTTTGAAAGATCGGGTTACATCGGCTCTTGTTTTGACTTCACCAGATAGCTTAGATAGGTTGGTGGTGTGTCGGGATGTTTCTCGGATTGGGTTGGGTTGTGCACTTGTGCGACATGGTAAGGTTGTAGCTTGTGCGTTAAGGCAATTGGAGGTGCACGAGCAAAAGTACTCGACTCGTGATCTTGAGTTATCGGAGGTGGTATTGGCTTTGAAAATTTGGAGATGCTATTTGTATGGGGTGCATGTTGATCTTTTGCCAACCATAAGAGTTTGCAATATTTTTTTTACTCAAAGGGATCTTAACTTGAGGCAAAGAAGATGGTTGGAATTCCTTAAGGACTATGACATGAGTGTATAGTATCATCTCGGCATGGCAAATATGGTAGCCGATGCTCTTAGTAGGTTATCTATGGGAAGTGTAGCTCATATTATGGAAGGGAAGGGGATGGCTAAAGGTCTTCACTGTTTGGCTATATTGGGTGTTAGGTTGGCCGCCTCTAATGATAATGGTGCCCATGTTCACAATATGGCCAAATCTTTTGTAGTTGTTGATATTAAGGCTAAGCAAGACTTAGACTCATCATTTGTGGTGTTGAAGAGGTTGGTTGCCAAAAATAAGATAGATATTTTCTCCCACCGGGGAGATGGTGTAACTTGGTACCAAGATTGATTGTATCTTTCATATGCTGATGGTATCGAGGATATGATTATGAGTAAATCCCATAACTCTCATTATTCTATTCTCTTGAGATCTACTAAGAGGTACTAAGGTTTAAGAGAAGTGTATTGATCACATGGTTTGAAGAAGGATATAGCGAAGTTTGTATCCAAATTTCCTAATTGTCAACAAACGAAGATAGAACACTAAGGACTCAATGGTTTGACTCAAGATATTGAAATTTCTACTTGGAAGTGGGAAGAGGCGAACATGGATTTTGTGGTTGGTTTGCCTCGGACTCGAAAGCAATTTGATTCAATTTGGAGTATTGTTGACTAGATGACTAAGTCGGCTCACTTCCTATCAATTGAGCCTGCTCTGAATGTTGGGAACAATGTCAAGTTATGTAATTTAGAGTTGGTTGACTGGATCATATGCCTACTTGTATTATGTTGGATTGTGATAACCGACTTACTTCTCACTTTTGAAAATCATCTCAAAGGGACTTAGCACTAAGGTGAATTAAGCGCTGTTTTTAACTCTCAATCCATTGGGCAAGCCGAGAGCACAATTCAAACTTTGGAGGACATGACAAGGTCTTGAGTGTTAGAATTCAAGGTTAATTAGAGTGACCATCTACCACCTAATGAGCTGGCTTAGAACAATAGCTTTCATGCTAGCATTAGTGTGGCACCGTTTGGGGCTTTGTGTGGTAGGTGTAGGTCCTTGGGGGGATGGTTTGAGTTAGATAAGATGACTTCTATAGTTTGGGATTTAGTGTTGGAGGCTATGGAAAGAGTGGGATTAGTTAGGGAAAAGTTGTAGATGATTCGAAGTCATCTCAAGGTTTTGTTTGGATGTTGGAAAAAGGGAGCATGGTCTTGTATTGGTGATTGGGTATGCGTGAAGGCCTCACCTAGGAAGGGTGTAATGCATTTTAGAAAAGAGGAAAGTTGAGTTCTCGGTATGTAGGTTCTTATGAGGTCTTTTGAGCGGATTGGGAATGCGACTCATAGGCTGGAATGGCCTCCGGATTTGAGCTCTACTCACCGGTTCTTCATGTATCTATGTTGAGAAAATCAATGGGTGATCATATTACTATTGTGTCTTTGGAGGGGGTGAGTTGGAGGAGAGCTTATCTTATGAGAAAATTTTGGTGGAAAGTTTTGGAGAGGCAACTGAAGCGGCTTCATTACTAGGACATGGCTTTGGTTAGGTGTGTAGGAGATATCAATATGTAGAAAGTGCTATGTGGGAAGTGGGATCAAGTGTGATGCGACGATACCTCTTTCCTTTCCAATCTACTCAAGCCCATGGTATTAGGTTCTTTGTATTCTTAATGGCCATAATTCTTTCGCTCTTGAGTCTCATGACATGACATGCATACATGTGCACGAAAATGATTTATTTTATGATATTTTAAAATGACTTGAATACGTTTTGATATAGGTTTTAACAATTTGATGATTTTCAAATGGAGAACTATGCACTATATCTTATTTTTGGAAGTTTCATGTTCTAAGTCAAGCCTTGTTTTACCACATTCGAGGACGAATGTTCCTAAGGGGGAGATGATGTAAGGACTAGAATTTTCGTATAACTTTATTGATGCTTGGAATTTAGTTTCGAAAAGTTTTGGGCCAAGATAACACCTTATGGAAGCCTCCACTGGCAGTGTGACCCCCTATATGGGACCCCCCGAATCAATTTAAACTCCTTCATTACTATTCATTCTTATTCTAAGCACTTAGCTTCTCATTCACTCGCTGTAACGCTTGCCAAATCCTCTTTTCGAACTCTGACTGGTGGATTACCGTGGAACCTCCAAACTCAATATAAGTTCACTTTCAAGCTTTCAATTCAATCTTATTAATGTAGTAGTAGCTATTGTGGGTCTCCTATATCAAACCAAGTTCGAACAAATTTCATTGACTAAGTTTTTCACAAGTACCGATAGAAGGGTCAAATTTAAAGGATCATATCTCTTAGATCAAAACGAACTAGGTGTCCCACGATCTATCAAATTAAAACTCTTTGAATTAGCTTTCCAACGCACTTGGTTTCACCTCATTTAGAGTTCGGATGAAGAAGTTAGCCTATTTTCGTAAAGCTCTCATGTGCTGTGTTGTCACCATTTCTCTAAGGCAAGCCATATGGGTACCTACATGGGCCGTGTGGCATCCCACAAACTATGTGGATGTCCTTGGGATTGAAACGACCACTTTTTGTCCAAGTAATGTGCCATGACTAGCCACACGAACCATGTGGTGTGGCACGGGCTGTGAGGCCCTCTGTAAGGATTCCTGAGTGAAAATTTTTCTAAGTGTTGAGCCAAGTTCCAATTTATAGATTTTTACCTTAGTGTAGTCTCACTGGCACTCCACATGAATCTTGGAGTGTCAAACGGGCCATGAGGCCTCAAGTGAGGTGACACTTTGCCATTTTTCTCTCCATTTCATTAATGACATTTTCATAAATTCAATTATTTCTATTGATCTTTTTGGATCTCCTACGATATATAATGACCTTCTAAAGACATAAAAACCCTATTCTAGTATTCACACTCACTCTCTCTCTCTCTCTCATTCAAAGGACTCTCAAATCCTCTCAAGAGTTCTTGAAGATTTTCAACTTGGGAATCAAGACACATTCAATTCTTCATCAATTTTTCTGTTGGGTGCTCTTCATCTTGTGAAGGTATGTGAGTTTTGATCCTTGGTTACTTTCAATCATGGAGACTAAAAGCTATTTCAAAGAAATCTACAAGAATTTTGCTTACTTTAATTTAGGGATTCAAAATATTTTGATTTTTAAATTCCAATAATGAATGAGTTATGTTTATCTATGGATTTAAAGATGAATTAAGCTTTGAAATATTGAAATACATTGTTATTATGAATATTTGAATATGCATGGTCCTTAAATGTTTGAATCTAAGCATGTGTGATTACATTATAATTTCAAATATGGATTTAACTATATTTTCACTTGAATTTATTATTATATCGATGGTTTTAGCTTGAATCTCAATTACCTATACCATTCCCACATTTTTCACAGCATATGCATTTCATGAGCATGGGTTTATGAAATTATGAAGTGGGTTAAGCCCAATTATGCTAAGTATATGATTTTTTACAAGATTATGGTTATGAAAAGAACGTGATCACATATATGTCTATTGGATCCTTTAGTATTTTGGGTGCTTGCACCATTTTGTATATGAATGGGCTATTCCTATGCATGACTATTATGAGTATGAAATTATGCTTTTGGCATTTGAGCCTAAGTATGAATTATTATGAAAGGTGTTTGGCTTTTAAGCCCAATTATGCATGAAATGTTTTTGACAAAATTTGTATCTCTTTGAAAGCATGTATAACCACGTATATTATAATTATTCTTGTGGGATGACGACTTAACACTGATTGGAAGGAGAGTTCTCTCTCTTTCCTTGAACTATGTTGCTAGCATAGGTTCCTTTCCGAAATGGAAGGCCCGTAAGGAGAGATGCCTCCGAAATGGAGTTGCCGTAAGGAGAAGAAGTGATATAATATGATACGTTTTATGTAAAAATCCTATCCGAAATAGGAGACACGTAAGGAAAGTTGCTTCATACGAAATGGGAGACCCGTAAGGTGAAGCATGGTTTACCTTTGGCAAGTATACCACCTTTTTGCTGATGAGGGGTAATCATCGGGATCCCAAGTAGTAGGTCGCTTGGTCTTACTTATGTCAGTTGAGGTCACATGCCCACTATATATATGAGCATCATTTGCACCTCATGCATCATAAACTTCATAGCATCTTGTTGTATCACCTTTTTTACTATATATATATATATATTATGTGCCCTTGTCGTCTAACATTGTATGCAGGTTTTGGTAAGTTACATGCATTGCATCCCATATACTTAGTACATTCAAACGTACTAACATATACTTTTGCCTACATGATCACAACATGTAGGCACCAGAGATTTCTTTCATCCACCGTTCGATGGCTAGATCGGATTTTGAGACATTTGTTCTGGTGAGTCCTATCTTCCAAGGACAAGCCACCATTTCTCTACCTTAAATTGCTTTTTTTTTTTATATTATTTATACTTGAGGGTGAGCCCAGAACATGTTTTGACCCCCGTTCTATCTTATGACTAGAGGCATTACTGGACATCTTTTAGACTCTCGTCGGATCTATGTGTTATGTGTTGTATTTGAACCTTATGATCGTGGTTATCTTTCGATTATGGCTATCATGGATTGGTTATGGGAATTATGATATGTATATGTATGTTTGATGTGGAAGATTCTAAGTCCTGAATTGCCCCCATAGCTTGGGTCATACTTACCCGCTCCTTAGTCATTATGTGTTATATGCTATGTTAATTTATGCTAATCCCTTTTCCTAAGATATCCCCATAGCGCGAGTCCTACTTTCCCGTCCCTTGGAACTATGTGTCTAATTTGAAATACGCTTCCAAATCGATGATGTGAATTTTCGTACTTTGAGGCTTGTTGGGGATTCTCGGGTTTCCATTCGTCGTGTCACCCCTAGACCCCAGATGTAGGTCGTGATAGGTCCCATGGTAGGACACCCCTCCTTGGCATCCAACCCCCAATTTTGCTAAGGGTGTTTACCACGACCCGTTCACCGGTAGTGGTGTGTACCAACTATCCATGAAGGATCTCTTGAAGTAAACCCTAGACCAAAATTTCTTAAAAAAACATATTTTAAAACCTCGGTTCGGTATTACAAAAGTTTGGGTCTTTACAAGTTATAACTAATAATTTTAACCGTTAGTTAATCATAAGTTAGTTACATAACTAACAAAGATACATGTAACCTAACTTCTCCTCTTAAGTGTATTAATTCGTTCTTTCTCTCAATGGGAAGGAACAAGATGAGCTGAAGAAATACACTGGCTAATACTCAATCCTGTCCAAAGTTTAGTTGGGTCAAAGTGAAATGAATTAAGATACAATGAATTGTGATCCAACTTGACCCTCAAATTTTACCTACTCTTTTTCCTTACTTATTTGCTCCCAACTCTTATTCTCCATTTTTATTATGTGCTATTAAGATATCATAATTATATCTAGCTTTTGTTTAGTTAATTAATATGCAGTTACATTTTTTTTAAAAAAAAATCAACAATCATAGCATTAGAACTCATTAAGTTTTTGTTCTCTCTCCTCAAGTAGAAGTTCAAAAGGAATTTTGTAGGCTAGGAATGAGTATTTTCATCTGTCAAGATTGAACTTCATCCTGATTCATTTGAGCTATAAATTTGTGATATGCTGACATAGGCTAATCAAAATCAACCCATAATTAAAATCACTCCTACTCAAACACATTAAAACATGAAAAAATTAGACAAATTAAATGACTTTGGTCTAGTTTTGTCAGCCTACTTGATCGTTTAGAGACGATATTAATTTTTTCAGTTGACGTGATGCCTCATAAATGATACTGCTTTATACAATATAAACCAAATATCATATAAATAAACCAAATATCATATAAATAAATACCATTGTCTATGCTTGATTGAGGAAAACTGATATCAGTACTTTAAATAATGTTTGGTTTGTATTCTAAAATAATTTAATATAACTTGGTGTATTGTTTTGTACCTACGATAGAATGATATTACTTCCTGGCAGCTCAAGGATCATGGTTATAATATTTCATATTTCAATATGTGCTTTTTAACTGCTTGTTTACCTTTTATTTTTTACAAGTCAGTTCCTTCTAATCTTATTATTTGGTCAATTCAACCTGCTTATTTTTAAACCACATATTTAAATCGATTGTATCATTTTTAAGGTAAACAGTCAAACTCTAATTACAAATAATAGTTCAAGTAATTTCTATGCAAGATGTTGTGATGACCCAAAGACTGTTGTGCCTCATGCTAAAAAATTACTATTCTTTACAATTAGACCTAGATCAAGTGGTACAGGTTGAGAATTATACTTGTTCAATTCTCATGATCTGTCATATTAGTTGTAAGTTATAACTTAAGAGTAAAATTAATATGGATTTTTTTTTCCTATTGACATATTTGAAATTATTCGAAGATACCATGATTTGAGTGCTAAGAGGCAAGTTGGTGAGTGAAAAAATAGGTGACGAAGTTGGTACATGCACCAACAGAAATTGTCATCAATCATATGACATAATGAGTATAGTCAAGCAGTACAAACTCATACTTTAATGATAAAGCGTCAGCAATCAATAAATAGTGCTTGAATTTATGTAAATATATAAACGTAAGGATAACTAAAATAAGATATAATTTCATTTTCTCAACTCAATAATAATGGAATTGAATTAAACAACTAGGAGAGTGATGACATAAAATAAATGAACATCGTACATGCACCCAGACATATCGGACAAATAAATATTTTAGCCTAGTTGCAGCAACTTTGTTTTTTCAATTCTATATCTTTAACGATGACATATTTCATCGTTACCAAGTTGTCCTCTTTGATTAGAAGAGATACCAATTATTTAGTAGTAGTAATAACACCAAAATTATAAAGCAGTCTCATTTCTGTTTCCAACTGACATTTATGGTCCTTCAACTTTGAATATTTAATTATAAGTAAATACTAAATTTGTATAAAGTTTAACAAGTAAATGTGTTCGTCTTTATGTGGCATAATACATATATGATGCCTTGGATGCAAAATTGTCACGTAGAATGCGTCTGCCTATTTGTTATATTTTGTAGAAGTTCTAACACTTATTTGTGCACACCAAAGTTGATGCATATATAGATGTTAGTTAAAGTCAAACTAAAGTGCATGTTTATGTATTATATTATTTTTTATTTTCTATCTTTAAATATATCTTTTGAACATAAAGCATTTCTTCCCTTTTGCTTTTGCATATAAATATACATAATTGCTTATTTTTCTTTCATTTTAGTTGTCATGATAAAATTTGATATAACTTCTAAGAAAAATTAATTAGAAATATTCCTTTAACTAATATATCCCTTATAAATAATTAAGTTTTTATGTGCCTCTTCATTTTAGAATACTTAATACTAAAGGGAAAGTTAGAAAAAAGTATTCACTCTTGATTAGCTAAATTAACATCTATTTTGAGATAATTATTTTTACTATACCTGACAATTAAAATAGGAACGGAGAAAATATCTACTTGTGTCACCCAAAGTACCTATGGATCAGATTGCTAATTAAGGATTGACATTTAATTGTCGTATGTATATTTTCCACAAAAATAGAGGAGGAATTTTTGTTTACACTCATTTCTCTCGGGGAATTATTTTTCTTAAAACTAGTAAAAAATATTCAAGAGCACGGTTTGCTTAGCTGAAAAAATAGCTATTGTAATATTTTTTAAAATATTGAAATTTATTTGACAAATAAATAATTATGTGTTTGGATAAAAGTGTTATAGCTGAAAAAAGTTGTTGATATGTTTGACACATAAATGCTGTTAAGTACTTTTTTAATTAAAAATGTCTGAAATACCTTTTAAATTGTTAACATTATAAAAACTGATTACTTTAAATTTTTTCTGTCTAAAAAAATAAAATAAAGTAAAATAAATTTATATTTTGATTCAATATTAGTATAAGCTTATTATTTAAGTAAATTTTATATACACAATTTATTTTAATTTTAAAAATATATAATTTGGATAGATCAGATGAAAATTTTAAGATGCCTCTTTTTTATGATCGAAATGGAAACATAATTGAGATATTCAATACCAATTATTCAAATTTTCTCTTTCCCTCTCAAGAAGCTTCTAATATTTAACCAACCAATAATGCTTATTCTTTCTAATAACATGCACGTCGATTCTTATTTCACATAAGAAATTTAAGATATTTTTAATTACATTCATGAATAATAATATTTATTTATCATTCACATATTTCTCTTATTATCATAAATTATTTATTAAAAAAATAGTGAAAGAAGGACAATATATATAATAAACATACATTCATATTCCAATATTCGAATGTTTGATACAAATAGAAGCGTTTAAATAAATGAAAAGAGCAGCGGCGAGAAGAACACTGTTGTTGACACCCAATTTTTACCCTCCACGGTGTCAAATTAGTCATTGAGATTTATTCTTATTTTTAACGATTTTTAAACAATTTTTCTAAAATAAATAAATAAATAAATAAACCGGCGCGTTGGGGCACGCGCCCCCAATTCCTCTCTTCTTTTCTCCTTCGCCACTTTCTTCTTCATTTCTAAGAACGAAACCAGAGAAACCAAAACCAAAGAAAATCAGAATCAAAACGCGTCTCAATCCCTCAATCAACGGTAAGCTTTCAATCCATTGAAGATTTAGGATCAAATCTCAGAGATTTTCTTGTACCCAAGGATCGAATTTGAGTTTTGAATTCAAATGGATCCTCAAGATCCCTAATTTACCCATCTAATTTCGCCCATTTTCGCCCTAATTTCTACCTATATAATCACTCTTTTCCTTAGTTTTAAGGCAACGGTCAATAATCCAAAAAACCTCAGTAAGCCGCAGTCACCAGAGAAACCCTCCAGAAAAGCTTGCGGCGAAACGAATTTAAGAAAATCATCATAGCTATCTAATCTGAGTTCTAAAGAAACCCATCTCAACAGCTGTCTGAAATCAAAACACTAATCGCTTTCATTCGAGTTTTCAGAAAACTCATTCAATTTCAAAGCCGAAACTGTTGGCGCTAAAAATAAAGAAAGTTAGACGAAGCTATCATTTCGGTGGTGTCGAAGCTAATTGAAGCTTGTCGTCTTCAGTTCGCTGCCCCGACACAGGTAATACTCCAATCTCGCTTTACTTTCAAGTCTTATACAATGGCTGAATGTGACTGTTGAGGCTATATCGAGGTTGTTCAGACTTACGCTGAGTGAAAATGCCCTGTAGTGTTGTGGCGTTGTCGTCGTTTGGTCGTTAAGACGTTCCTGGACTGTTTATGGTGCTGTTGGCTGAATAGACAATGTGTGTTAAGTCGATGTTGTGGGTCGTTATTATGGACAATATTAAGTTGTAGGTGATATGTGGTTGCTTGAATGAGATTAAGACGTTGCTAGGTTATATAAATGTTTCAAGTTACAAGATTATCGACTTCCAATTTGCCCATGTCTTGTGTTGATGTCTAGTAGTCTAAATATGCTTGTCATATGTCTGAAAGTGTGAGTTGGTGTCATGGTGTAGCAAAGTTAAGATGATTTGGGCTCTGGCCTATTAATATGAACTGGATTGTCTCTGTTGTGAATTTTGTTTTCTTTAGCATGATAAAAGGGATAGAACAGGATCAACTCGCATCATGGTGGCTAATTTTTCTCTATTTTATATCTGTCAATTAGTTTGAAAGCTAAGGCTGTTATGTTTTC
Organism: Solanum ossicruentum; assembly: GCA_025774065.1. NCBI lineage: Eukaryota > Viridiplantae > Streptophyta > Magnoliopsida > Solanales > Solanaceae > Solanum > Solanum ossicruentum. Next base: position 14,741 of record JAOTQR010047764.1, read on the forward strand.
TTCTTGAGTTTTCTGGAATGTTGTCATTTTTAGGAAAAATATTGGTAAAACTAATCTATACGAAATGAGTAGGCTCCTCATATTTGTTTTGCTAAACT
>JAOTQR010047775.1:0-14838 GCA_025774065.1 Solanum ossicruentum
GCGGCCGAAGACACTATCGTCGGTGAAATATAATCACCAAAAATAATTTAGATAATTCTTAAATATAAATCTAGATTTTTGATGCGAAAGATCCGTTTAAAGGCAATCGCAGAGCATACGTCAAAGAAAAATATTTAAGAATGTCTCTTTGATACCATGTTTAAACATATAGAGGAAATATAAAAGATATATTTCTAAGAATGTCTCTTTAAGAATGTCTCTTTGCTCCTTGATTATGATTAAGCATCTTGTTATTATGGCATATGACTCTTGTTGCATTGCATTACGCATACTTAGTATATTCAAACGTACCAACGCATACTCTATGCCTACATGAAATTACCATGTAGGGACCGGAGCACCTTTTGATCATCCTCCATATGGCTAGTTTAGAACTTCGGAGATAAGCATTAGTGAGTCCTCAAATCCAAGAACACTATCTACATTACTCTTGCTATTTTGAGACTTCATTATTTTGAACACTTGCTACTATGAGGGTGAGCCCGGAAAGTGTCTTGGCCCCCGCTCCTTTCCAAGTTAGAGGTGTTGTTGGATATTATGATTTACTTATCCTTGAGCTTAACTCTTCTATGCTTTAATGATATCAAAGATTTTCCTTAGTCCCTCTTCCCTTTTTATTATATCTCTTGTTGTTGTTTACTTTGCTTTGGCGACTAAGAATGTGTGATGATATGCTAAGAGGTTTGTTTGGGTCCCTTCGGGTTCCCATTTGTTGTGTCACATCTAGGCCCTAGGCTTGGGTCGTAACAAACTTGGTATTAGAGCATTAGGTTGGTAATGGCCCTTGAAAATCCAACACACCATGTCAATTAAAGTCTTATTCATGGTTGTGAAGCGCGCACAACTATGAATGGGAGGCTATGAGGCGTTTTAAGAAATGTTTCACTTCTTCATTGTGTATATCATTCTTTAGATGTAAATATAAGGGTTTTTTCCCTAATGAATGCTCTTTTCTCTTCTAGATTATGCTACTACAGAGAGGAAGACCTCGGAGGGCCGACACACTCGAGGAGGATCCGGCTCACCAAGCCCCTCAAGGAGAAGGGACCACTTAACTCGAGTTTCAAAATGCCATCAATATGTTGGCACATGCAATGACCCACCAATTGAACCAAGGGGCCCAAGCTCCTCATGCTCTTACTCCGGCCTCAAGGGTGAGGGATTTCATAAGAATGAACCCTCCAGAGTTTCATGGGTCCAAGATAGAGTAAGATCCCCAAGAGTTCATAGATGAGGTATATAAGGTGCTATCCATCATGGGGGTAAATTCAGAGGAAAAGGCGAAACTAGCGGCCTACCAACTAAAAGGTGTAGCTCAAATTTGGTTTGTGCAATGGAAGATGGAGAGGGGAAATCATGATGCTATTCCGTGTAAGGAGTTCAAGGATGCCTTCCTCAATCTGTTCTTCCCTATTGAGTTGAGAGAGGCTAAAATAATGGAATTCATGAATCTTAAGCAAGGTTCCATGAGTGTTAGGGAGTATACACTTAAGTTCAACAAGCTCTCTAAATATGCTCCATAATTAGTTGTCGAACCTAGATCAAAGATGAACAAGTTTGTGTCGGGGGTGTCCGACTTGGTAACTGAAGAGTGTTGTACTGTGATGCTTGTAAGTGATATAGATTTGTCTCGGCTCAGAACCTATGTCGAACAACTTTAGGGGGAGAAATATATGAAGAGGAGAAGTGGGGAGTCCAAGAGGGCTCGGTTTGAGGGTGGCCAATTTCAACAAGGTCCCGAGTTTCAAGGTCAAGGATCCTCTAGTGCTCTAAACAAGAGGGTTGCTAAGGATGGGATGCCTAAGCCAAGGCTCTAAGAAGGTGGTAATGGGGTGGCTCGTCCTAGATGCCCAAAATACAGGAAGAAACATGGTGGCACATGTTGGAAGAACACGGGTGCATGCTTTTTTCACGACCCAAGCCTAGGGCATAGATGTGACACGACGAATGGGAAGCCCGGAGACAACCCAAAAAAGCCTCTTAGCATATCGTGTACACATCCTTGGTTGCGGAAGTAAATTAAAAGAACATAAGAGTCAAATAAATGAAAAGGGAAAGGGACTAAGGGAAAACCATTCACAATAATAATACAGTAAGAAGAGCCAATCTTCATAACATAATCAAACCATGACATAATATCAAACGACACGTCTAACATAGAATGGAGCGAGGGCCAAGAAACTTTCCAGGCTCACCCTCATTTAACAAGTATCTAACATAAGAACAAGAATCTATAAAGCATGAATGAAAATAGCTATCGCCCTTGGAATGAGGACTCACCAACTAGCTTCTTCACAAGAACCGACTAGCCACGTGGAGGATGGTTGATAGGAGCACTGGTCCCTACATGGTAATATCATGTAGGCATAGAGTATGCGTTAGTACATTTGAATGTACTAAGTATGCGGGATGCAATGCAACAAGAACCGTAAGCCATAATAACGAGATGCTTAATCATATTCAATGAACATAAGCTCAATATGCCATGTGTACTCAATGCGTAGGATGAAACATACTTAAGAATAATCATACTTGCATATCTTGTTTAACACCATAAAGTAACATGAATGGATCATCCAACCACCTTGCACTAGAGGGTGAGGGATATAGCATAGGTCATTACCCCTTCTAGTAGGTAATGGGTAGTATGTGAGGGTAGAGGAGTAGCATAGGTCATAACCCCTATATGTAAGCATGAGATATTGAATAACACATGAGGATAGAAAGATAACATAGGTCATAAACCCTACATGTAAGCATGAGGTAATACATAACATTGAATCGCATATAAGGGTGAGGCATACCATGTAGTTCATAACCCCTTCATATGAGTATAAGATATTGCATAACATCGAATCGTATATGAGGGTAAGGTATACAACATAGTTCATAACCCCTTCATGTAGAAATTGGCCTTGTACTAGAGGGTAAGGCATAAACATAGTTCATAACCCCTCCTAGTAGGCTTCACAATTCACAAGAGCATAAACCTTAGCATAAGAACTCAATAACTCTCAACAATCGAGACTTGTAAAAATCATGCAATAGATCATTAATAAGTCTAAGAATTCTTGTTAAGACATTTTATCAAATACTTGGTGGGTGTATAATGCTAGTTCAAATTCATACAATTCAAGAGTAGAATAATATAAGAAAACTTAACGTAAATCAACTTACCAACATAAGTAAAACCTCATATAGACTACCTTGAAATTTATCATCAAATCTCATAATAAATCATAGTTTCATAGCTCAAAACATGCATAGTCTCAATCGACAAAACTTATTCATAGTACAAGCTTGAAATAGATAGTCATGTATAATAAATCAACATTTCATAAAACCCAATATAATTTATACTCATAATCCATAATAGAAGATACCCATAGATAATACAACTTGAAAACATGCAATTTTCATGAAAAGGAAGATTGGGTTCCATGGGTGAATGACCTAATGGATGAAACCCACAAACCTTAAACTTGAGTTTTCTTTATGTAGACTTGAAGGAGACTTGAAGCTTGCATGGAGTTCTTGAGATCCGAAAATAATCTTGAGACACTTGATTTTGGATGAAATATTTGGTTAAGTCTTGGAGAGGTTTTCTAAGAGGGTCTTGAGTAATATAGAGTTGAAAAATGGCTAAGTATAGGTGTTTTCAGGCATAAGTAAGCATAGGGCTATGACCCCAATTCCCTTAGGCCAAAATAGAAAAACAGGGGAAATACTGCACTGGTTCGTGATGCAGACCCAATGCGAAAACAATTTATACACAAATCTGCGCCCCTAGCAGGTTGCAGCCAGGGCACGAATCGCCACTGGAAATCGAATTTTTGCAAAAATTATTTTTCACTACGGGTCCTCAAAAATCCGGGTTATACCCATCTCCTACTTAATTTTACCCCCGATCAAGATTATGAAGTCGGATTTTTGATATTACGCATGAATTTTAAGATATATGGAAATTATGTTTATGGGCATTTTTGAAGCACTTTTTTGGGGAGCTTCAATATCTCTCCCTTGGGAACATTCGTCCCTGAATGTTGGAGAAACATATATAAGAGATGCTACCATAAATATTTCGGCTAGACATAAATGCAACAAATGCACTTTAACATCATTTTAAAAAACCTCAACATGAATGTCAAAAATCCTCATAAACTTGTTACCATGAACATGGACACATGCAAACTAAAATGAGGGGTGAAATTTAAGACTTGAAATTATAGAGAAGACTTAGTTTGCTATCTCAAGCTTGAATAGGATGGAAGAGGTACAGATATTGCTTCTTCATATCTGCTTTGGCTTCGCAAATGACACTTTCAACTTATTGATTCCTTCAAAGAACCTTGAAGGATGCTACATCTTTGTCCCTCAATCTTTTTACTTGTCTATCCAAAATCTCCACCGGGACTTCCTCATCGGTCAAGTTATCTTCTACAAAAACCACAACATCTAAAGGCACAATTGTCTTTGGGTCACCCACACACTATCCCCAACATTGACACATGGAAGATTGGATCAACTACGCTCATATCCATAGGCACCCTATTTCATACGCAACCTTACGAATTCTCCTAAAAACTCTTTAAGCACCCATAAGCCTTGGGCTCAATTTATTCAAACCAGATCACGCCTTTCATGGATGAGATCTTCAAGTAAACTCAATGACCAACCTCACCAAGGTGCCTTCCCATAGCCTTTATCCACTCTCAAGGAATCAGAAGGAATAGAATAGAATAAATCATAAACCTCTTTCAAAATCAACCCCCTCAAATCATCAACATTAGGCGCACACAACTTACCTTGGAACCTAAGGGTACCATCTCCCACTTAAGAGAAAACCCCCACTTTACCCTTTCCCACCAAAGTATTCAACTCTAGAAAGGCGGGATCAAGGTCTTTGCTTCAACTTGACCTCATCAACCAAAAAAGATTTGAAACCATCATAACCACCACATTACCATTCTCAACCTAGCCAACCGGTGTACTTATCTAACCACCTTTTTGTTACCCAAGATTCACCCTTATCATATTTAACAAACAACCTCCCATCCCTCAAGATTTGCAACATCACCCTCAAATAACTCACAAGCTCTTCTTCATTCCAGAACTAAATTAATATACCATCCACAAACCACTACACACATATCAAGGTAGGGTTTAAAGACCTATTCATGAGATCCATAAACATAGCCGGTGCATTAGTCAAGCCAAAAGACATTACCACAAATTTCAAATGCCCACACCTAATCCAAAAGGCCATCTTCGGAATAACACACTCTCTTACCCTCACTTGGTGGTACTCGAACTGAAGATCGGTCTTAGAAAAGTGTCTGGCCCCTATTGGGAAGGATATCAAGCAATTAATTAACCACTGAAACTGACTCAATAGGAATGACTTTAGACTCAACACCCCTAACCTTACGAGATGGTAAACACAACTTTTAGAGATCAATTTGGGTCTTAAGATAAAAAATGAATCTACCTTCAACTACTATTTCACAACTTCCCACTCAAGTATGGATTCATTAGAGAATTGGAATCTAACTCTACGGGTTCTACAATTAATGGAAGCATGATATGCATGTAACTAAACCACCCACAGGACCAACTCAAATCCACCATTCCATGTTCAACAAAATCACAAAATAACACTTTATGGGATAATGACATGGGACAATCCACTATAGACTTTTCTAGCAACAATAGACTCATCAATGGGGGTAGACACCAAAAGGGCTCACATAACATTTGGGACTCACACATGAAACTTATTAGCAACAAAGGAATAATGAAAGAAAAAGTGGCTCCCGGACCTATCAATGTATGCATATCAAAATAAAAAATCTTTAAGAGACCGATAACAACATCGGGTACGTCATCCACTCCTTGCCTCCCTGGAAGAGCATAATACCGATTATATGGTGGAGTGCCCCCTTATTGGCCTTCTTGAACCCCTTGATCATCATGACCACCTTGCGCTTGTGGCTGACTATTTTTACCCTTGTTTTGAACATAAGGGCAATCAACAAGCTTATGGCCTACTCTCCCACACCCATAACACACATTTGAATCCTTCAAGCAATTGTCATGATGATGCTTTTCACATTTTTGGCATTTTGGAAAACTCACACCACCATTGTCACCTTGGACCCTTGGGTTAAGCACCCCATCGTTAGCAATTCTCTTGTTTGGAGCACTAGAGGACCCTTGGCCTTGAAATTCGTGACCTTGTTAGAAATGGTCACCCTTAGCACTTTGGAAACCACCCTCGAGCCGAGTCCTCTTGGACTCCCCACTTCTCCTCTTCCTAAGCTTTTCCCCCGTGAGTTATTCGGCATATATCATGAGTCGAGACAAGTCCATATCACCCACTAGCATGGCGGTTTGACACTCTTCATTCATCAAGTCGGACACTCTCGACACAAACTTGTTCATCCTTGATCTAGGGTCGGTCACCAAATGTAGAGCATACTTGGAAAGCTTATTGAACTTGAGGTAAACTCTCTCACACTCATGGAACCTTGCTTGAGGTTCATAAATTCCATCATTTTAACCTCGTTTAACTCTATAGGGAAGAAACTATTGAGGAAGGTGGCTTTGAACTCCTCCTAAGGAGTAGCATCATGATTTCCCCTCTCCACCTTCCATTGCAAAAACCAAATTTGAGCCACACCTTTTACTTGATAGACCACTAGATCCGTCTTTTCCTCCAAACTTACACCCACGATGGATAGCACCTTATACACATCATCTATGAACTCTTGGGGGTCTTCCTCCGCCTTGGACCCATGAAACTCCGGAGGGTTCATTCTAGTGAAGTCCCTCACTTTGAGGATGGAGTATGAGCATGAGGAGCTTGGGCCCCTCGATTCAATTGGTTGGTCATTACATGGGTCAACATAGTAATGGCATTCCGAAACTCAACTTCGGTAGCCCCTTCATCTTGAGGAGCTTCAGGAGCAGGGTAAGTTGGTTGCCCCCCGAGTGAACGGGCCCTTCTTGGTCTTCCTCGTGATAGTGACATGTTCTAGAAGAGAAAAAGGTATTCGTTAGGGGGAAAATACTTATCTTACACCTAAAGCACGATATAGACCATGAATAAGTGAAACATTTCCTAAAATGTCTCACAGCCTCCCATTCATAATTGTGGCGGGGTTCACAACCATGAATAAAACTTTAATCGACATGGTGTATTGGATTCCAAGGACCATTAACAACCTAGTACTCTGATACCATGTTTGTCACGACCCAAGCCTAGGGCCTAAATGTGACATGGTGAATAAAAAGCCCGGAGACAACCCAAACAATCCTCTTAGCATATCATGTACACATCCTTTGTTGCGGAAGCAAATTAAACAAACATAAGAGTCAAATAAATGAAAAGGGAAAGGGACTAAGGGAAAACAATTCATAATAATAATAATAGAGTAAGAAGAGTCAAGCTTCAATAACATAACCAAACCATGACATAATATCCAACGACACCTCTAACATAGAATGAAGCAGGGGCCAAAACACTTTTCGGGATCACTAATTTAACAAGTATCTAACATAAGAACAAGAATCTATAAAGCATGAATGAAAATAGCTATCGCCCTCGGAATTGAGGACTCACCAACTAGCTTCTTCACAAGAACCGACTAGCCACGTGGAGGATTGTTGATAAGAGCTTCGGTACCTACATGGTAATATCATGTAGGCATAGAGTGTGCGTTAGTACATTTGAATGTAGTAAGTATGCGGGATGCAATACAACAAGTACCATAAGCCATAATAACGAGATGCTTAATCATATTCAATGAACATAAGCTCAATATGTCATGTGTAAACATGCTTAAGAATAATTGTACTTGCATATCTTGTTTAACACCATAAATTAACATGAATGGATCATCCAACCATCTTGTATTAGAGGGTGAGGGATATTGCATGGTTTATGACCCCTTCCAGTAGGTAATGGGTAGTACATGAGGGTAGAGGGGTAGCATAGGTCATAACTCCTATATGTAAGCATGAGGATAGAAAGGTAGCATAGGTCATAACCCCTACATGTAAGCATGAGGTAATACATAACATTGAATCGCATATGAGAGCGAGGCGTACCACGTAGTTCATAACACCTTCATATGAGTATAATATATTGCATAACATTGAATCACACATGAGAGTAAGGTATACAACATGGTTCATAACCCCTTTATGTAGAAATTAGCCTTGTACAAGAGGATAAGGCATATAACATAGTTCATAACCCCTCCTAGCAGGCTTCACAATCCATAAGAGCATAAACCTTAGCATAAGAACTCAATAACTCATCAACAATCGAGACTTGTAAAAATCATGTAATAGAGTATTAATAACTCTAAGAATCCTTGTTAAGACATTTTATCAAACACTTGGTGGGTGTATAATGCTAGTTCAAAATCATGCAATTCAAGAGTGAAATGATATGAGAAAACTAACGTAAATCAACCCACCAACATATAGTAAAACCCTCATATAGAATACCTTGATATTCATCATCGAATCTCATAATAGATCATAATTTCATAGCTCAAAACATGCATAGTATCAATAGACAAAACTCATTCATAGTACAAGCTTGAAATAGATATTTACGTATAATAAGTCAATATTTTATAAAAGCCCAACATAATTTATACTCATCATTCATAATAGAAGATACCCATAGGTAATACAACTTAAAAACATGCAATTTTCTTAAAAAGGAAGATTGGGCTCCATGGGTGAAAGGACCCAATGGATGAAACCCACATAGCTTAAACTTGGACTTTCTTTATGTAGACTTGAAGGAGACTTGAAGCTTGAATGGAGTTCTTGAGATCTAAAATTAACCTTGAGACACTTGATTTTGGATGAAATATTTGGTTAAGTCTTGGAGAGATTTTTTGAGAGGGTCTTGAGTGATATAGAGTTGAAAAATGGCTAAGTATAGGTGTTTTCATGCATAAGTGGGCATGGGGTTGTGACCTCGATGCCCTTGGGCCGAAATAGAAAAATAGGGAAAAAACTACACTGGTCCATGATGTGGACCCTATGCGAAAACAATTTTTACAGAGATCCGTGCTGCTAGAGCGTCGTAGCCAGGGCGCGGATCGCCACTAGAAATCGAATTTTTGCGAAAATTATTTTTCACTATGGGTCCTCTAAAATCCGTGTTATACCCACTTCCCACTCAATTTTTCCCCTGATCAAGAACATGAAGTTGGATTTTCGATATCACGCACGAATTTCAAGATATATGAAAATGATAATTATAGGCATTTCGGGAGCACATTTTTGGGGCGTTTCAGCTTTGGGTATAGAGAGTTGGGCCACAAAATTCCAGATTATCCACATGCTCAAAACAAGGGTAAAGTGGGTCGACCACAAGAGCAAGGTGGTCATGTTGATCAAAGGGCTCAGGAAGGCCAACAAGGGGGTGTTCCACGACATAATCGATTCTATGCTCTTTAAGTGAGGCAAGGAGGGGATGAGGTGCCCAATGTTGTTGCTGGAATGTTAAAGATTTTTTATTTTAATGTGCATTCTTTGATAGGTTTGCATGTCACTATTTCTTTCATTATTCCTTTTGTTGCTAATAAGCTTCATGTGTATCCTGAATTGCTATGTGAACCTTTTAGGTGTCTACCCCCATTGGTGAGTCTATAGGGGTTGTCTTATATCCTTATTGCATAAAGTCTTGTCTTGTGATTTTGATAAACTTGGCATGGTGAATTTTGATGTCATTCTTGGGATGGATTGGTTGCATGCATATTATGCTTCTATTAGCTGTAAAGCCCGTAGGGTTAAAATTCCAATGCCCTAATAAGACCTTTCTTAATGAGAATGACTCGAATTAATTCAACTTAATTAGAATGACTCAAATTAATCCAACTTAATTAGAATGATTCGATGCCTTGGACATTTCTTAATAAGAAGAAAATTGAGATTAATTAGGAATATTTCGAAGGATTTAGTCAACACCATCTCTAATGATGAAACTTTTTTTTCACGGAGGGAAAAAAGAATCATCGTTTTAAGCATATCATTATAATTTTTCTACCATCATATGGGAAAAATTTAAGTCTACATAATAATATCACAAACAATGATTACACCCAACAAATAGACCAGCTTGAATAACCTAATTCATCTTGCTGACCAGCTCATTGAGGTGATCCTAACGATTGCTTGAATTGCCCCGTCCAAAAATCACTTCGTCTTACCCTCAATGCTTTTTCTGGCTTATTGAGAGCAAAAGGATACAGAAAACCAGTAACCTCTTTGAAACGCGGACCAACATTGGCAATCTCAGTCACTACGTCTTCTAAGCAAAAAATACCATGTTGACCCAATGTCTGTTCGACAACTTTATTGTTGGTTAAAGGCACCCTCTAATTATCAATTTTTCCAGCACCTTTTTTGTAAATCAGATCCTTGATGCTCTTGAGATTAGGATATCCATATGTGGCTTAAATGGACTTCTTTCGTTTCCGACTTGAGATTTCCTTAGGTGAAATAATTTGTTAATCAATTCGTACTCAAATTTTAAATTGTAACAAATATGGTTTTGCTGTATTGTTTTTATTAAAAATAATATTGTCCAACAATTATGTACCTTAATCCAATTAAATGAAATAGAAAATATTCAAGGGTATAATTGAAAAAGAACTCTTTATAAAAATTTTAACTAAACACAAAATTAAGTGAAAAATAATAAACCAAACACGGGATTAAAAATAATCTCAACATTACTAATCTCTGCATTATTCATTTTTGTACCAAACGACCCCTTAGTATGATAATCTCTTTTCATTTATTATTTTAATTTATCAATATAATAATCTGTTTTTAATAAATATTTTCTTCTTCATCTTTCTTTTATGAATAAAAAAACAATTAATCTAAACAATGGTTACCGCTCAATACTTTTTCTATTTCATATTACTCTCTACATGCAATTTAATTAAATTTATAACGTAATGTACATATATCAAGAAAAATATTCAAAAATAAAATTTAAATCATATTTTCACTATTATCCTTTGTGAAATCAATGTAATTTATTTCATAAAAAATATAAAACTTCAATAAATGAAAGGAAAAATATAGAAAAACTTTCAAATATTACTCTTAAATTTTGAACAATTCATGTATTTTGAACATCAAAAAATTCTCAAATATTTAATTAATTTGGAATGGAGGGAGTATTTAATTCCCATTCTCTTACATGCATGGCTTCAAGTAATTTTCCTTTTATCTTAATATTGAGATGAAGTACAATTTTATATACAAATTAAAGAGCACTTTACTATGTAAGCTATTTCACTCTCCACAGAGAAATGATTTACTTGAATAAATACGAGAAAAGATTGCAAACACAACAAGGCACTGATTGGAAGTTCCAACAATTCAAAAGGCACTATTTACTGGTAACACAATTCAAAAGGCAAACATTTATATGAGAACAACTTACTTCACCTCCTTACAATTAGAAATAAAATTACATTACTGCTAAAATAAATGTTCTAGATATAAGCATTTCAGGAAAATTGCCTCAACTGCCCTCAGATTTCTCCAGTGCTGTTAAAGGAAAGGAAAAAGATGACCATGTAAGTAATATAAAGACCACCTCTCTTAACAGGAGAAGTGATAATCAAATATAACATCATGGAAGAAGGAAATATTTAATATTAGCAGTGATATTTAGTTTTAGATGAACAAAAGTTCCTTAAAAAAGAGGGGATCTTCATAGTACTTAAAAACATAAATAGAGTTCATCATTGATCACAGTGGAAATTCTAAAAACAAAAATTCTATAACTAGTAGTTTTACTGGTGTCCCTAAATTCAAATCTCTCCACAGAATGACTTGAGTACAGTTTTTCTAATTGTTCTGTAGACGAGTTCAACAGCTAAACCATGTGGATTGTCATCTCCATAATGGCTTGATATTAAGGTGTCATAATCACCTCTTGCGGTGAGGTGAGATATTGATTGCTTAACTAAGAGAATGGAGGTAGAACAATTTCCAATGGTCCAGCAAGGAGACATGTTCATATGAAATGTTATGTAATTTACATATCGCTACAGAGAGATTGATGACATCTAATGTAAGCACAAGGGACACTATCATGGTGATCGGTTTGGTGCTTTCATCGATAAGCTGGGAATTGGTTAGACGATGCCTCTCTCACTGGAGATACAGTAACACAAGAACTCAAAATAGTATTCAAGCATTATGATATGATATAGGTTCTCTGTCAATCTGTCAGAGGGCTACTAGTTTTTCTAAGAAGAGGTTCTATCTGCTAAATACAGTGCTTTGAGAAGCGAGAAGCGGACAAAAGCAATGAGGTCTCGCTTCATAGAAGCAAGAAGCATGAATTGAAGCGCGCGCCTTTTTTAAAAAAAAAGCTCGCTTTTTTAAAAAAAAGTACTGAAAAAAAAATTTACACTCTAAACAGAACAGAAAATAGAGCACCATCACAGAAAATAGAGCACCATCAAGAAGAAGAAGAAGAAGAAGAAGAAGAAGAAGAAGAAGAACAATAACTTACCTGAAACTTGCAGAAGCAGACGAGATGTTGCGAAGTAGAAGGAGAAAGCCGCAAAGAAGAAAAGATAAGATATCGTGAAGCAGAAGCAGAAACTCTTAGTCGCGATAGTAGGTCAAATTAATTTCAAAACTATTAAACGTTAACAATAATTAAGAAAAAAACCCTAAACTAAAAGAGTGTCGCTTCAGTGTTTCTTGCTTCAGCGCTTTGAAGGGTGAAGCCCGCGCTTTTTCAAACGCCTCGCGCTTCAGATCTAAAAAGCGCAAGGGCCTCGCTTCACTTCGAGGGGAGCTTAAAGTGCACTTTTCATAAAATTGGCTTAATACACGACTAAGGAAGGAAAACATAAACAAGTAGTTTATTCAACATCGGTGACATCAGAATATAATGTTGAGTGTAACTCTTCGAGTTCACATGAAGATTTATTTTTACTTCTTGAAATGAACTCTTCAAGTTCACATTTAGATTTATGTTATCAGTGAAATCTTTCAACTTAATAAAAAGACAAAAGACAAAAAAGGATTCAATTGAAAGTTTCTATGAGTTTTTCAAGTATACTATGTTAATAATACTTGTACATAACATTATCTATTTCATCCAAAGAAAAAACCAATGCTTGTTCGTAATTATATAAGCATGGAGAGGAGAGGAAGTTTACTGTTATAGTTAAGAAGCTTCTCAATGAGGTCAACATGCGTCATCAACATTCTTCGACAGCAATATCGAACCAAATTCAGAGCATCAAGTGCATCCCTTCATAATACGATAATTAATATCAATAGATCCATTCAATATTACTGAAAGTCAAAGAATTTCACGGGATTCTGCCAGTTTCTTTCTGACGCAAACCCTTAGCACATGGTTATGTCTAACACCCCCTACTTAAGCTTCAATTTAAATGTCTCAAACCCAGATATGTGTCACAAACATCATAAAAAATAGTCAAATTACCAACTCGTGTCCCCCTTTTCAGCAGCGTTATCAAAGGTTCTCATCTTTCATATTAATTGTTCATAATAGAACTCTAATTCAAAAGCAACAGATATAATCACTGACAAATACAACAAATAAGCAGCATTTTTTCTGTTAAATAGTCAAATTACCAACTCGTGCCCCTTTTCAGCTGGGTTGCAAAAGTTCTCATCTTTCATAATATTTGTTCATAATAAGACCCAATTCAAAAGAAACAGAAATAGCCACTGATAAACACAACAAATAAGTAGCATTTTTTCTGTCAAATAGTCAAATTAGCTCGTGCCCTTTTTCAACTGGGTTATCAAAAGTTTTCATCTTACATATTAACTGTTCATAAACGGTATCAATTAAGAAAAAACTGAAATAACTAGAGATAAACACAACAACAACAACACACCAGTGGGATCCCACAAACTAGTGAAAAACCAAAAAAACACAAATATAACCAGTGACAAACACAAAAAAGATTCATTTTTTCTGTTCTTTTTAGGGAGGGTTTAAGAGAGTCAAGGTATATAGCGGTTCTCAGTTCTCACCCTTCGGAGTAATCAGCTTGGAGAAGATCAAGATATTCATCCCATTTGTTTCCAATGACCTAAATATATAAATCAATTTTAGCACAAAATCAGTTCCACAGAATTAATCACTCGAAAAGAATTAAGCAAAATCAACTGCTTTCATTTTTTCCTGAGATGAAGAATTAAAACAGCTTACTTTTCCGCATGTAAAACAGCGCACTGGAATGATCATCTCGTCGAAACCCTAATTTGAACTCTCTTTCAAGCTTCAGCAGCTATGCCCCCTTCAAGGAAATTTCAGTACATATATATCAACTAATGGGCCTGGGCTTTCATAAATGGGCCTTCTTTTTGTATGGATTGACCCGAAACTCTTTTTTTAAGTATCTTTTTATGTTTTCTAGCATTATTGAAATTCAATTTTTTTATTTGTGTTTTCTTGACATAGTTGTTTTGGAGAAAAAGACAAATTGAATTAAAGTAAACTTAAATATTTTTTTGAGCACACATACTCGATTGATAGTTCAAACATAATTTTAAAAATGACATAATAAATAAATATATCTTTTAACTTGGTTTAATATATTATTCATAAATATTAACTTTGGATGTGTACAAATAAATATTTAAATTTATATAAAATTAAACTTACACATCCTATACGATATAATACATGTAGGATGTCACATATGATGCAATTAAATGCAAGACATATGCCTATTTGTCAATTTATACAAGCAAGTCTCAATTAAAAGT
>JAOTQR010047816.1:0-14834 GCA_025774065.1 Solanum ossicruentum
TCTCTCTCTCTCTCTCTCTCTCTCTCTCTCTCTGTGTGTGTGTGTGTGTGTGTGTGTGTGTGTGTGTGTGTGTGTGTGTGTGTGTGTGTGTGTGTGTATTACATTTATTTAGGTAAAAAATTGCATCATATATTAAAAATAAATTATGCATATTACATAGATGTATCATGTATTATACTATGTATAAAAATGAATTTACATGAAATATAGATGTATTGCAAATGCCTTATATGTATTAGACTTATTTTGATAAAAAAATCTAAATTATATATTGAAAGTGAATTATACATGTATTAAGATTAGTTTATATAGCTATACATGGTAAATAATTTTTAAATATGATATATCTAGGTAAGTTTTCCATATTAGTACTCTAAAGCTCAAATCAAAGTTCAAATCAATTCGAATACTTGCAAAAATTAAAAAAAAATTAATCCAACACTAAGAATGACAATAATAATAAATATTTGTCTTTAGTTTTACATTGGGTTAGATAATCAAAAATGCATAAACTAATTTTAATTTTTCTTTAGTGTTTGCTCATGTAATTAATTAGTCTTATTACACTTATTTTAGCATGAATTAATATTTTAAAGTTATTAGATTTTCATTATGACTTATTTTAGTATGATTTGGTACTTTAAAATTATGATCATCTTCATTATAACTTATTTATTTGTAATATTTATTTATGCGATCTCATTATTATTTTTTGTTGAATTTTTTGTGTCTTCACTAATATCATATTTTGTATTTTTCTTTAAAAAAAATCTTAGATATTTGTATTTCAGTAGAACTAAAGAAAAATTTGAATCATAAGTTAATTATATATTTTTATAAATACTTTATCAAAAAATTAGAAAAAAACCTCAAACACACGAGAATTTTGAAAAAAAGTCTAACATTCTGAGAAATTTGAAAAAATCCAAAAAAACCCCAAAAACCTGAAAAAACTCGAGAAAATCCAAAGTTGAAAAACTCGAGTTTTATTAGTTTGGGTTGATTTTTATATTTTAAAACCTGATACAAATGATTTGGTTTGATATTTAAAAAATCCAAACCAATCTAGTCCATGAATACCTCTACCCGAAAGCATCCCATCCAAGTTTCGTGTTCATATCATAAGCATTTATAAGGTAAAATAATCATACATAAGAGAATAAGCAAGCGGAAGTGCATAAATGAAAGAATGTCATAGTGTTTCCTTAGGGAAAAATACATCAATCCTTAAACCTTCAAAATATGCCTATACATCATAGATCTTGGTGGGGTCTAGAACATAGCTTGATAGCTCACCGTCAAGATATACGTCAAAAGAAAAATGATAAAGTCTCAAAATAAAGTGAACATCATAAACGGGCTTTTCCCCAACGTATAGGAACTCACAACAAATCTTCAAGCTTGGAATCCGGATCTAGCCATGACATGAAATAGTCACCTTATCATCTTTCCCAACATGGTTAGATCATGTAGGTAAGGAAGTATGCATTAGTACGTGGAATGTATTAAGTATGTAGGTATACCATGAATCAAAGGATATCACAATATTAATATGCATAATCATAATCAATAGGATAAGAACACAATATGCATGAGCATGCAAGCTTAAAATCATGGGATACACATCATTAAATTCATTCATATTCTTAACATGCATATGTGGGAATAAGATCATAACTAACATATAAGACCATGCACACTATCACATAGAATCTTGATGTTCCCTCTACATCAAGCAAAGAGGTGTCTACTTTTTGTCAAGATAGACTCGATCCTCTCTCTCTATAGGCTCTATCCTAGCATGATGAGGACCCATTATTTGATCCCACCCTTTAGGCTCTATCTAGTACGGTGAGTGTCCATCATTAAAGCTAATTGGATCTAATAGCACACCTTTAAAATATAAAACTATGAACATCATTCCTATGATGGCACATAGTTATGGGACTATAGAATCTACCAAATCCCTCTCGGTGCTAAGTCATATCCCACGAAATACATAAATCATGCATATATATAGCTTTCAACACAGTTCGTACTTCATTTAAAATCATACTTTCATAACTTTTTCATGAAACATCATGTCATAACAATAGTCCATCTTCATTTTCTTTTCAACATAATGTGAGTAGACATTCTCATTTTAACATCATCATAAGTGTAACGCTTGGTAAAATTAGAGAAATACCCGTAGAATGGAATCATGCACATAACACTTCTTTCCATGCTCTATTTGCGAGTCCGAGATCGGATATGCAATCAACATGAAAAATAAAGTGGACAAATGATCTCATTCAAATTTTAGAGAAACTGGATTGAAAAATAATTTTTCAATCCAAAATCGAATTCTGGTGTGGATGCGCGACAGAGCCGCGATGTGGACCTGTCGCGGATGCACACTTATGTTTCTTTCAAATTTTTTCGACAAGGATTGGATTCCGAAATGAAATTTTGATTTAATTTTAGGGGAATTCCTGTCCATCCCAATCCCTCTCAAGTTCAATGAACAAATATAAGATATCTTTTACATCAAGCCAAGTCCAAAGAATTTCTAACAACTAAGTTTTCGCATGAGTCGATAGAAGGGTTAAATTTAAATGACCATATCTCCTAAAGTATAATTAGTTAGGTGTTCTATAATATATCATATTGAAGATATTTGAATTAGCTTTTCAAAGCATTAAACTTCACCTTAATCCGAGTTCGGAGTAGAAAATTTTGACCATTTAAGTGAAGGCCTGCAGAGTTGTCTGAAGGTGCGCGACAGCTCCGCATCGCGGACTCAATGCAGACCCTTTCTGGATGAGATAAATGAAGTTTGTTATTGTTATTTTGAGGATACTTTTATCCTAAAACCTTTGGGGGTCTATATAAGGTCCCAAAACGCATAAAACACCAGTTTTCATAATCAAAACCCTCTCCTTTACTCCTAAACATACTCAAGAATCATCAAAAAAATCATCAAAGTTAGGATTAACTTTCAAGATTCATCCTCAAGGGTTTCAAAAAAATGAATTTAAGAATCCGAAGAAAGGATTTATTGATTCTTCTTCTTCTTCTTCAAGAATCAGTATTTTTCATCAAGAACTTTAAAGATTTTAAATCAATAATTCAAGAATCAAGGAGAAACTCTTCAAACAATGTCTTTCTAAGTTTTTCCACTCTAAAAAAAAACTACCGAGATCGAGAATTTTCTCAAAGAAAGCTAATATTCATCAAATTTTGATGGTAATATCAACTTTTCAGGTATGTAAGGCTAAACGAAAACATGAGATTGTTCTTCCATGTGCCCCATAGATGGTCATAGATGAGTTGAGAGTCCATGAGTCTCACATATGTTTTTTGAAACACATTCTTGATTATTTTCTTGAAAATTGTACCTATTACATGTATTTTCATATGTTGATGACCATCATAAACTTATTTTCTTGAATTTATTTTTTTATGAGATATTGTATATACCCTATATGTTAACTTTTGAAAGCATGCATGAATGAACCTAGGGATGGAGTCTAAAGCCTTAACTTGAGTATGTTGATGGTGATCTTGATGTAAGTATGAGGTTAGGTTATTTGAGCTTGATGTGAGTATTCGATTGAGTTAATTGAGCTTGATGATCCTATGAGTCTTCATAATTGAGTTCTTGAGTTTTGTCTAAACGATTTCTTCTAATTGATGATCTGAGTCCTTGAGTTCTTAAATGAGAATTGAGTTCATTGAGACGAGTTAAAGTCCCTGAAATAATAAAGGACCTATTGAGTTTGAGTTGATGAGATGATGAGAGTCTCCATGAGACTAATTGGGATGATGAGTGTCTCCAAGAGACCAATTGAGATGATGAGTGCCTCCATGAGGCTACTTGAGATGGTGACAAGGAGTCTTATGAGCATTGAGACTTAGGAGAATATCCAGCACTGAAATGACTAAGAGTTAGTCCCACTTGCATTCATTACCTATGCCGGACCAACGTAGGAGAGGATTTAACCATTACATCTCATGGCCCCCTATCGAGTTTACATCCCTGAAATCAATAGAAGATGGCAGAGTTCATATTCCTTGTGGATCATATTCGATCCATACCTGGCAAGTACGGGATGACTGTAGCAACATAAGCATGATTATTGTACAAACCCTAGTTCATAAGTGGTTGTTGTCGGTTATGAGAAACTCCCAGAAAGTTCCCAAATGGAGTAATCTAAGTGGAAATGAGACTAACTGTGATGAGATGAATTGAGTAGATTTTCTTTGCGATGAGTCCCTCTAAGATGAGTCTGATTTGAATTGATTATTTGATTGGTTGATGAGTCACTTATCTACTTTTTATTCTTGCTTTAAATAGATATTTGACATGATGATTTTTACTATCCTTGCTATTGATTGTTGTTTCTATATTATTATACCTGTTTCAGTTTCATTCAACTATTTTACATACTAGTACATTTCATGTACTGACGTTCTTCTCTGGGACTGCATCGTTTCATGATGTAGATACAAGATTTGGAGATTGTCAACAAGTGCATCATTAAGGATTTGAGACGTTCAGCTGATTGGTGAGCCTCCCTTACTTCAGAGGATTCATTATATTTATTTTATCTTGCTTTAGAGTCAGACACTTATACTTTTTATTTTGATTGAGGAAGTCATGGATCTGTCATTGGCAATACCTGATAGTGATAGAGGCTTCGTAGACTATAGTCGAATGTTGATGTTAAGACTTGTTGAGCTAGTTTCTTTCTACTAGACTTTCCATTTATAATATTTTTTTGAGATTAGATGATATGTGTTCATTTACTTTCTTATGTCTTTCGCTTATTAGTAGAACGTATGAATGAATGAATGTGATGAGGCCAAGTGGTTCGCTTGGGGACTAGCAATAGTCTATTAGTGCCAGTTACATCTAGGGTACCCTCCAGGGATGTGACAAACTTGGTATCAGAGCACAAGTTCAAGTGTCCTAGGAAGTCTATGAATTCGTATCTAGTAGAGTCTTGTTTGTGGGTGTGTTGCGTACCACACTTTATAAGAAGAAGGCTATAGGACAATAGGAATTCTTACATTTCTTTTTTATTCTAATTTGTGCGATAGAGTTAAACACTATGAAAACCCTCTTTTAGTTCGTATATTACGCATTATGCGATTGCGTTCATGCTTCCAAGATGAGCTGATAAAGGAAAGGATGAGATAATGAGAGTGATATCTGATTGAGACCTATAACTAGAGTTGTTATTAAGTAATAAGATGATGAGTCGATTGCCATAAGTTTTGACGAAAGAGTAGTAAGTACCCCTTGATTTTTCATGATGTGGTATAGGGAAAGAGTTATTGTTAGAATTTCATAGAGCGTGTTCAAACTAGAAGGGAGTTTATGTCGAGATGGTGTAGTATCCACACTATTGAGGGTGAAGTGTGGATGTTGAATAAGGGGAAAAAGTGTTTTCAATGTGATAGATCTAAATTAGGCCTATGATTTTTTTAAGTGAGAGTTCATGAGACTCATTCAGTTACGAGCTTAGTCAGGTAAGGAGATGTAATGTATATATGAGTGGTACTGAGTTATAAGGAAAGTGATGCTATAGGCAGAATACGAGTTTCCCTTAGGTAATATGACTGAAACAAGAATAGCTTTATAGATAAGAAGAGACTTGAGATATGTATCCATGATTGTGTAAAGATGTGTAAAGATCTAACTTACAAATGCTATAAGAATATAGATAGTATATTTGAGTTGTCAATATGGAGTAGGCTGATGTAAGCATTCTTTGTCATCCCGAGCAACTAAGTTGATTGGGAAGTATGGGTAGATGATAATGGCTTTTTCCCTTATAGTCTAAGTCTCAAAAAATTGATTTATGAGAGCATAGAAGTTGAGCGTTAGCAGGCAAAAGAAGAGGTTGGATCATAAGAGTTGTGGGGAGTGGTTATGTACGCCACTAAGAGTAGCAAACATAGAGGGGAAGTTCCATAGAGACAAGAGGAAGCTAGGAGTGGTATCTTTGAAGAGAGTCTTAGTGGCTAATTCATTTGTGGGACTATAATCTGATAGAAGAGTTTTAGATGCCAATTCTTGTGAATAGTGATTCCTCAAACATGAAGAGGTATATGTTTATAGCCTAGTAGAGGGATTTGATTCAATAAACTTGAGAGATGACCCTTGGGCTAAGGGGGAGATGGTGATGTGATAGACCGAAGTAGAACTTGAGTTTGATAGAGATAGGCCAATCAATATGAAACATTAGTTCTTGTCATATTATACGTTCCTTATTCTTCCATTAAGGTGATGCTTTATTCCCGTCTGGTATATGACTTCCATGCCCATGGCCTAGTCCCATATACCACTTGTTGATTGTTATTCATGTTGAATTATGAGGATGAAAAGCGATGAATTCATTCATTAACTTTGATCTTACCCTATAGATCTAAGTGTTTCCAATCCTATGTTGAGGGAGAAGTGACCTGAGTTTTACCCTACGTATAATTCTGTGAACTCAGAATGAGTCTTGATAGACGAGAGAGATTATACTTCATTATGAAAGTTCTCAAATAAGATTTCTCAATCGAATCATGCCAATGATCTTCGTTCCAAGTTCTTTGAGTAATCTTGTCTTTCTATTTCTTGATAGAAATGTCGATGATAGTAAAAGAGTGATGGTTTATGAGAGGAAGTGAAAGCTCTCCATTTTGACATTATCTTATGCGTGCCTTGATCTTTGATATGTTATGCTACTATTAATGGTAGGATGTAGAGTGTCAAGTTTGAGAAGTAGAATCATGCTATTGTGCATGAGGAGAAGTAGTTGGGATTTCGCCAAAGGGGGAGATGACGAGTTCCTCTAGGCCCTAATAGTGATTTTGATAGTACTAGATAGAGAATGAGGGTAGATATGGAGGAGTAAACGAATCCTTAATGCGACATTGGTGTTGTACTTATGTCATGCAAGGGTAGAGATAGGGAGGAGGAGAGAGATGAGATCTTATGATGTGTAATAGGTAGGTGAGAGTATGATAGTGTGACTTTGAGTGGGAGCTCATTGAATGGTGGAGGTAGAAGTGCTAAGTAGGTTTAAAAATTCTAAGATAGAGTTGAAATAGTTAGAGTCATAGGCTTGAATGCATGGTTATTGTTATACGAGTATTGATGATAGACTATCGAAGACTTCATTATAGTGAAGTAGAGAAAAGGACTAGTGATCTTTTAATGATAGTCCCTGTAGAAATATAGAGCTAAGTGTTAAGGATTAACTTTGTATAAATGTGATCGTTTTAAGGGTAGCACCTTGAGGCTTAGAAGTAGGCTTAATGGAATAAGAGGATCTGGATAGGTAGAGAGCTGAATAGGAGCGATGAGATTAAGTTTATAGAGTAGAGTGTCATGAAGGGAGCACAACTGAGATGAGGTGCTAATATTGAGAGTTGTACACAGAGTTTTATGTATCATTGGTCCCGTTCTCGATTAGAGTTGATGCTTTCCTTCCTGAGTTTGAAGGACTGATTGTCGAAATATCTAAATGATTCGAATTGATTAAGTTTCGACGTTTCATTCATGCTTGAGGCTGAAAATATCTGAGAGAAATTCTCTACTCTTGATCTGAAACGATTTGTCTACTCTGAGTGACTTGTGATTCTCCAGATTGGTTGATTGAGTATTGAAAGGAGTCTTGATTATTATTCGTGCCTAATGATGAGAATGTTGAAGGTAATGTTCTTACCCTTGACTTAATTGATGTTCCTATTCTTGACTCGATTGACTATTCTTAAGCTTGAATAGAGATTGTCGAGAGTGATAAGGAGTCGAAAGACTGACTGATGGATGTGAATGTTGAGATGAATTTTGAGTCTATTTGTGTCTTGATATCAACCTTTACTCATCATTCGAGGATGAATGATCCTAAGAGGGAGATGATATAACGCCTGATAAAATTACTGAAATACCTCTACAATGAAATTGTACGCATAACGCATCTTTTCATGCTCCATGTACGAATTCGAGATCGAATATGCAATCGGCATGGAACATTGAGTAGGAAAATAGTCTTGTTCAAATTTTAGAGAAATCGGATCGAAAAATAATTTTTCAATTCAAAATTGAATTCTAGTGTGGATGCACGACAAAGCCGCGATGCAACCTGGTGCGGATGCACACAAATGTTTCTTTCAAAAATTTTCAACGGAGATGGGATTCTGAAGTAAAACTTTCAATTTAACTTGAGGGGCATTCCAGTCCATTTTCCAACCCCTTTTAAGTTCAATAAATAAATATAAGATATCTTTTACATCAAGCCAAGTCCAAAAAATTTCTAGCAACTAAGTTTTTGTCTGAGTCGATAGAAAGGTCAACTTCAAATGACCATATCTCCTAAAGCATAATGATTTAGGTGACCTATAGTATATCAAATCGATGATATTTGAATTAGCCTTCCAAAGCATTTAATTTTGACTTAAACATAGTTCTGAGTAGAAAATTATGACCATTTTAATGAAGGCTTGCAGAGCTATCTGAAGGTGCACGACAGCTCCGCTTCAGAGACACAACGCAGACCCTTTCTGGATGAGATAAATGACATTTTTTATTTTTATTTTGATGGTATGTTTATCCTAAAACCTTTGGGGGTCTATATAAGGTCTCAAAATGCATAAAACGTCAGTTTTCATAATCAAAACTCTCTCCTTCACTCCTAAATATAAATGCTCAAGAATCATCAAGAAAGTCATCAAAGTTACGATTAGCTTTCAATATTTCATCAAGGGTTTCAAGAAAATAAATTCAAGAATCCCAAGAAAGGACTTATTGATTCTTCTTCTTCTTCTTCTTCTTCAAGAATTAGGGTTCTTCATTAAGAACTTTAAAGATTCTAAATCAAGAATTCAAGAATCAAGGAGAAGCTCTTCAAACAATGTCTTTCCAAGTTCTTCCACTCTAAATGAACTACCGAGATTGAGAATTTTCTCCAAGAAAGCTAGTATTCATCAAATTTTGATGGTAATATCAACTTTCTAGGTATGTAAGGCTAAACAAAACATGAGATTGTTCATCGATGTGCCCCATAGATGGCCATAGATGAGTTAAGAGTCCATGAGTCCCCATATATGTTTCTTGAAATACTTTCTTGATTATTTTCTTGAAAATTATATCTATTACATGTATTTTCATATGTTTATGATCAAAATAAACTTGTTTTCTTGAATTGATTATTTTTCATGACATATTGTATAAACCCTATATGTCAACTTTTGAAAACATGTATAAATGAACCTAGGGATGGAGTCTAGAGCCTTGACTTGAGTATGTTGATAGAGATCTTGATATGAGTATGAGGTTGGGTTATCTGAGCTTGATGTGAGTATTCGGTTGAGTTAATTGAGCTTGATGATCCTATGACTCTTCATAATTGAGTTCTTGAGTTCTGTTTAAACGACTTCTTCTAATTGATGATCTGAGTCCTTGAGTTCTTAAATGAGAATTGAGTTCATTGAGACGAGTTGAAGTCCTTAAAATAATAGAGTATCCATTTAGTTTGAGTTGATGTTATGATGAGAGTCTCCATGAGACTAATTGAGATGATGAGTGTCTCCATGAGACCAATTGAGATGATGAGTGTCTTCATGAGACCAATTGAGATGATGAGTGCCTCCATGAGGCTACTTGAGATGGTGACGAGGAGTCTTATGAGCATTGAGTCGTGGAAGGAGTATCCAGCACTGAAATGAGTAAGAGTGAGTCCTACTTGCACTCATTACCTATGCTGACCTAGTATAGGAGAGGATTGAACCATTACATATCATGGTCCCCTCTCCAGTCTACATCCCTGAAATCAATAGAGGATGGCAGAGTTCAGATTCCTTCATTCCATACCTGGCAAATATGGGATAGTTGTAGTAACATCAGCATGATTGTTGTATAACCCCTTGCTCATAAGTGGTTATTGTTGGTTAAGAGAAACTTCCAGAAAGTTTCCAAATTGAGTAATCTGAGTCGAGAGGGATGAGATGAGACAAATTGAGAAGACATGAATTGAGTTGATTTCTTTTGAGATGACTCTGAGATGAGGCTTATTTGATTGATGAGTTGATTGGTTGATGAGTTACTTGTCTACTCTTTACTCTTGCTTTAGATAGACATTTAACATGATAATTTTTACTATCCTTGATATTGATTGTTGTTCTATATTATTCTACCTGTTTCAATTTCATTCAGTTATTTTACATACCAGTACATTTATATATTGACATCCCCCTCTGGGACTGTATCATTTCGTGACATAGATACAAGATTTGGAGATTTTCAACAAGCACATCGTTGAGGATTTGAGACATTCAGTTGATTGGTAAGTCTCCCTTACTTCGGAGGATTCATTATATTTATGTTATTTTGCTTTAGAGTTAGACACTTAAACTTTTTATTTTGATTGAGGTAGTCATGGGTCTGTCATTGACACCACTTGATAGTGATAGAGGCTTCATAGACTAGAGTCGAATATTGATATTAAGACTTGTTGAGTTAGTTTCTTTCTACCAGCCTTTCCATTTATAATATTATTTTGAGATTAGATGAGATGTGCTTATTTACTTCCTTACGTCTTCCGCTGATTAGTAGAATATATGAATTAATGATATGATGAGGCCAAGTGGTTCGCTTGGGGACTAGCAATAGTCTCTGAGTGTCGGTTACGTCTACTGTACCCTCCCGGGGCATTACAATAAACTTTAGGGTTTTCATCACCCTATTTATCATAGCATCATCACTATCATATCTCATTCAAAACATGCTTTTTCATACTTTAGTTCATTGTTATAAAATTCATAGTTTCGTCATAAATGACTAGGGCTATGTGTGGGTCCATAGACAATTGCGTTAAAATCATGCAATTCAGTGAGATTCATAGAGGGAAACATGCACTAAAATCAATTTAGATAATTAGTAAAGGAACCCACAAAAAATCATTAAGTCTACTCATGCATACTTTGAAATCACATACTTTTTCTTGAAAATCATAAATATCATGTAATTCATTATAATTCATGCATGGATAGATTCAATAACCATGGAATAATCATAATTCATGCATTGTAAATCATAACATAAAAACCCATAAGAAATCATCATAAAATTTTGATACAAAAGAGATTTTGGATTGGATTTCATGGATGAAACTAATGCATGAATGAAACCCTACATACCTTAAGTAGAATCCTTAGAATTGAAGAAAACTCTTGAAAAACCTTGGTCAAACCTTCAAGTCGTAGCCTCAATAGAATCCCTGACTTAGATAGCGAAATCTTAAGAACCTTTGAGAGCAATTTGAGGATTAAATACTTTGAAAGGTCTTGGAATTGAACTTATATGGGCTAGGTTGGCTAAGTTAGTTAGGATAGCTAAACGATGTAGTTTAGGACTTAGAGAATTAAAAATGTCAAAAATGACCTTCATTAAAATTATTGTAACTATACACGAGACCCTTCCTATGGGTCGTGGTTCATCCAATGGCCCGTATCTAGTCCCATAGAACTTGATGTCACAAAAGTCAAGTTTATGAAATTTGTAGCTTCTAACCCATGAACGTGCAGGACGACCCATAGTTCCACTTATGGGTCATAAGTCCTTCCGTAGATGTGTTTTAAACTTAGAAAATTTTAGGTCCTTCAGGGCTTCTTTCTATGAAAACTTTTGACGGGTCATGGTTTCGTATATGGTCCATTCTGATAACACGTAAGTCAACTTTCAAAATTCCTAGAATTTTTTATTTTCACTGGGCACATCCCACGGACCTACCAACGACCCTTGGTTCTTTCTATGGGTCGTGGAGTGGCTCGTAGGATCAATCCATTAGTTTCTAGTTTTCTAGGCCTATAAACATGAGGAGTGTTATAATATCTCCCCCTTGGAATAATTCATCTTCAAATGAGACAGAAATACGTTTTGATAGAGCAGAAACACAATTATCATCACATCATATATGCAAAATGCAACTTAATCATCTTTTCATAAAATCATCAAAGTTATGCATCAAAGATCATTCAAAAATAGTTTCATGATCATGCATGCATAGAAATAATTAAGAAATATGCACTCGTGAGAAATTAGAAGGAATGGATTGTATTAAGTATCTTAGGCTTAAATATAAGGAAAGAGGTAAGGATATTATTTCATCATGTCCGCTTTGCCTCTCATGTAGCATTCTCCACATGTTGTTTTCTCCATAGCACTTTGACGGTTGTAACCTCTTTCTTTCTCAATCTCTTCACTTACCAATCCAAAAACTCAACTGGTACGTATTCATAAGTCAGTTTTTCCTCGATAGACACATCCTTCAATGGGAAAATAGAATTAGGGTCACATAAGCATTTCCTTATCATTGATACATGAAATATCGGATGAACCATAGCTAAATCAATAGGAAAATCTATCTCATAAGCTACCTTCCCAACTCTTTTCACTATCTTATAAGGTCCTATATATCTAGGACTCAATTTGCCTTTCTTACCAAAATGAATCACTCCCTCCAGTGGGGAAACCTTCAAATACACTCAATCACCTTCATCAAACTCTAGTTCTCTTCTCCTAACATCGGCATATGACTTTTACCGACTTTGGGCAGTGTTCAACCTTTCCCTTATAACTTTCACCTTCTCCATGGCATCGAGTTCAATCAATGACATTTCTCCAACTTCAAACCACCCCACAGGTATCATATAATGCTTCAAATAGATCCATGCCAATACTTGAATGAAAGCTATTATTATAAGCAAATTCAATAAGAGGTAAGTGATTACTCCAACTTCCCTTAAAATCAAGTACACAAGCCCTCAACATATCCTCCAATGTTTGTATTGTCCTTTCAACTTGTCCATCAATTGGAGGATGAAATATGATACTTAACTTCACCTTTGTACCAAGACCTCTTTGGAATGATTTCAAAAAATTAGAAGTGAATTGAGAACCTCTATTCGATATAATCGACAATGGTACTCCATGCAGCCTTACCAATTCTTAGATGTAAACCTTATCACAGTCTTCAACACTATAAGTAGTGTTTACCGATAAAAAAAGTGGGCTATTTTTGTCATTCTATCCATAACCACCCATATTGAGTCAAATTACTTTCTAGTCTTTGGCAAACCCATGATGAAATCCATGTTCACTTCTTCCGATTTTCAAGTAGGTATCTCAATGTCTTGAGTCAAACCACCGGGTCTTTGGTGTTCCACCTTCACTTGTTGACAATTACCAAGCACCATAACACACTTTGCTATGTTTTTCTTCATACCATTCCACCAATACATTTCTCACAAATTTCTATACATTTTGGTGGCTTCTGGATGAATAGAATACTTGGAATTATGGCTTCATCAAGTATCTTCTCTCTTAGTCTGTCTAATATTGCGCACACACAACCCTCGTTGGTGACGCACCATGTAAGAAGACTTCCATCTTCTTATCAAGAACTAATTCTTTAATTCAACCAACATAAGATCCATATATTACGTTGCTTTAACTTCCTCCATTAAAGATAATTCTGCCCTATTAGGACTATCACACCACCATTACTCAAGTTGTTCAATCTCACACTCAAACAAGACAAGCGATGAAATTCTTTAACCATTTCTTTCTTTTCATTTTCAATATGCGCCAAGCTTCCCATAGATATTCTACTCAATGAATCAGCCATAACATTAGCCTTGTCGGGGTGATACATGTCGTAATCCTTCAAAAGTTCCAACCATCATCTTTGTCTTAAGTTTAAATCTCATTGGCTAAACACATATTGCAAACTCATGTGATTGGTGAATATATCAACATGTTCCTCATAAAGATAATGTCACCAATCTTCAATGCAAACACTACAGCCAACAACTCAAGATCATGTATAGGACAATTCTTTTTATGCACTTTCAATTGTCTTAATGCATAGGCAATGACCTTTTCATGTTGCATCAACACACATCCAAGCCTATATGTGAGGTATCACAATACACAACAAAACCATCTGAACTGGCGGGCAATGTCAAAGTAAGAGCCGAAGTGAGACGACTCTTCAACACTTGGAAACTCCTCTCACATTCATCAGTCCATTGAAATCTTACCTTCTTTTGGGACAACCTTGTTAAAGGAGAAGCAATGGAGGAAAATTCCTTAACAAACCTTTTATAATATCTGACCAAATCCAAGAAGCTTCTAATATCAAATGAAGTCAATGGTCTCCGCCAATTCTTCACTGCCTCCGTCTTATTTGGATCAACTCTAATCCTGTTAGAATAGTGTTAGAATAGTACTGTAGCAACGACTATAGGTACTATAGCAATGGTCGGGCACTGTAGTAGTACTGTAGCAATGGCTATAAACGGCTAAAAATGGCCCTTAAGGACTTGTATATATAGAAGGGTCATTCTCATTTATTAAGTATTCAATCCAAGTATCTCTCTAAACAAAAGTCTCTGAATTTAATTTTCTCACTCTTTTCTCTATTTCTCACATGGTATGGACCTTTTATGGTCTTGAAAATCAAAGAGTTTCCACTACCGATAGGCGGCTATGACCCATATATGTCGCCCGTCTGGCTAATGGTTATGTTTAGGTCACTGTGCCATCATTTCGGTAAATATTTTTTTTATATATCTAACTTGTGTAACACTGTATCATCTTTTTGGTGGGTATTTTTTCATATTTATCATGTGTAGCACCGTGCTATCTTTTCGGTGACTACTTTCTCATGTTCGATTTGTTAGCATACGTACCACTGTCGCTGTCCAAAATTCCAGAATTGATCTATTTGATAAACTGTTCTCATTCCTGGTATAAACCTTCAATATGTCTTCTATAGCCGATGTTTCCACTACTA
>JAOTQR010047837.1:0-14832 GCA_025774065.1 Solanum ossicruentum
ATTCAAATATAGCATCATAATTATATAATAAATCTAACGACACTAAAATTAATTAATTCGGGTGAAAAGGGTAAAATGGTCCAAAAATTTCATCACCAAAAAAATACCATCAGAATTTGAAAATTTTTATATGAAAAGTTTCCCCAAGTGATAAGGAATTCAACAGCGAAAACTAATTCAAAAATGGAGCTAATTTGAGAAAGAAATCGCATGTTAAAGTTTTCGAAATACATTATAAATGCAGCAGTAAATCTGCAATTTTTACCTCAAATGATGCAACAAAGTCAGTATACGAAGATACCATGGTGTTCTCCTCGGAAAAATATACAATTTAGCCTTTTGAATCGTCAAATCCGATCAAAATTGAGAGAGAAATCGTTGGTTGAAGTTTGGGAAAAGTTTGGGATCTTCTCTCCTCTTTCTTGGAGAAAATCCTCAATACTCACAGTTCCTTTAAAGTGAAATAACTTGGAAGGACATTGATTAAAAGAATTATCTTTGATTCTTGAATTCTTGACTTAGACTCTTTAGAGTTCTTGGTGAAGAACCACAATTCTTGAAGAAGAAAAATCAAGAAATCCTTTCTTGGGATTCTTGAATTTATTTTCTTGAAATCCTAGGTTATGATTTAAAATCCTATTAGAGCTTCATGAATAGATGAAGAAATTTGGGTTGGATAGATTGAAATTTATGAATAATAACTTACCTTGAGGAGGAATCTTGGAAGCTAATCCTAACTTGATAATTTTCTTGATGATTCTCGAGTGTTTATGTTTAGGAGAGAAAGGGAGAGGGTTTTGATCATGAAAATTGATGTTATATATGTGTTGGAGACCATAAAGAGATTACTAAAGGTTTTAGGACAAAAATACCCTCAAATTATAAGGAAAAAACGTCATTAACGCATCCAGTGAGGGTCCGCGACGCGCTCCGGACGCGGAATTTCGGACAGCTCTGCACCTCTCTACTAAAATGAGCA
This sequence comes from Solanum ossicruentum, assembly GCA_025774065.1. NCBI lineage: Eukaryota > Viridiplantae > Streptophyta > Magnoliopsida > Solanales > Solanaceae > Solanum > Solanum ossicruentum. Next base: position 980 of record JAOTQR010047837.1, read on the forward strand.
TAACTTTCTACTCCGAACTCCAATTAACGGGAAATCAGATGAGTTGGAGAGCTAATTTGAATATCTTTGATTTGATATATTATGGGTCATTTAAAGCATTATATTTTAGGAGATATGGTCATTTGAAGTTGACCCTTTTTATCGACTCATACGAAAACTTAGTTGCTAGAACTTCTTTGGACTTGGCTTGATGTAAAGATCCCTTATGACTCTAAATCACACCTAGTATACTTTAAGTACTTAGGAATTAATCCTAGCACGTATATACAACTTACAAGTCATTGGTTCATCTAACTTTTATAAAATCATACATTAGAACTACGACCTCATGTCAGCTCCAATTTTATTCCCATACTAAGATATTGACTTTAACATCTATACTCAATTAAGATTCATTAACTAAAATACTATATCCTACAAAGAATGACTCAGTCTTACCTTAGAAAAACTGGGGTGTTACAAGCGAGGACTTTCACAAACCTTCTTCAAAATTCTTCAAGAACCTAATTCCCAGAGGTATGTAAGGCCTACAAGAAATCTTCTACATTATTTCACCATCATGTAACTATCAGTTTTCTCCATGTATCAGGTTATTAGTTAGAAAGAAGATTTCTTTATTTTGAGTAAGTATTCTTGTTTATGCTATTTTTGAATAAAAGCATGAAATTTATTGAATTTTTCTACTATATTGAGGTCTTACGTTGAGATACTAATTTTCATTGATAAACTAGTTAAACCCTAAAGTTACTATGAAAATTTTTGAATTCCCAATCTTGCTTCAAACTTAAGAAAAGTATTAGCATAAGTGTTTTATGAACAGTGACGCACGAAACCTATGATTTTAGACAGTTTTGAGAAAAGATAAGAGAATGCCGAGTTGGACTAAGTCCCAAAAGAAGAAAAGTAATACCTAGAACAGATTACATTTTTTAAGTATGAGCATATAATTTATACATTTGGGAGTAGTATTGAGCACTGATATGGGTAAGAGAATAATAACTTGAACTCATAAGCTACGTAGTAATGTAGGATAAGATTGTACCAGTGTACAGCTCCTCATTGATACTAAGATGACACGATTTTGGGATGGATTCACTCCCTTAATTTTTATCCCTTACCGTAGCAAAGTATCGGATGGCTCTAATAGCGTAGGCAAGACGTTGTCTCATCACGAATCTCATAGCGATGGTTGTCTGCTAGAAAAACTCTCCAAGCTAAAATAATCTAATTCTTGCATACATAGTTTCAACATATATTTTACTTTCAGCATACGCTTTATCTATTATCATTGTTATTCTATTTTGAGACATGTTTTAGTTACTTTAGTATAGTGCCTTATCGTATGTCCCTCGATTTGGCTATTTTATATACTCATACATTCTACGTACTAACATCCTTTTGACCTATATCATTTTATGATATAGATGGACGTGATTGAGTCCCTCAGCAGACGCTCTGTTGAGGACCAGTAGTTCATTCAGCCATCGGTGAAGCCTCTTACCAGCTAGATACTTTAGAGTCTTTATTTATGTTTCAGTATTTCTTTTTTAATTGTGGTGACCATAGGCCTATCACGGTAGTTGTTTTATATTATTTTAGTTAGAGGTTGCATAGATCAGATGACAAGAGTTTAGTTCTTACTTTCAGTTATTTTGGGATACTTCACTATTCAGTTTGTTTAGATTTTGCAGTATCTTTAGCTTATTATATCTAAGACTTTCATTTAGTATTTAAGTCTTCTGCTGAGTAAAGTAGTCAGGCCAAGTGGTACGCTTGGGACCAGAAATGATTTTGGGTACCAGCTACGTCCAGGGTGTAAACTCAAGGCGTAACATAAACATATTAAATTGATAAGTATAACATATTCATTTTATACTAAATTGTATTATCATGAATACAACATGTAGGTTTATTATGAATACTCAAATGTCTAGCATTCACCATTTGTGAGAGAGATTGCATTAGGGCCTGATTCTCAAATTCTTACGATGCATAAGTACTGTGTGAATGATTTTAAGTCTCAAACTGAGGAAGTTTTATGTACAAGAAAACCAATAATAGTGGGGGTGTGTTCAAGGTGATGTCGACAGTAATGTCTATACAATTAAATATTTTGGTCTCATTAAAGAGATTATTGAATTAAGATATTCAGGCTGGCCTAAGAAAAATATAGTATTATTTTGGTATAAGTGGTTTGATCCATCACAAAGAGGCACAAGGGTGGACCAGCAACATAACATAATTGAAGTTAAACACACTAGAATATATGTAAGTATAATCTTTTTATCATTGCCCAAAATGCTAAGCAAGTCTATTACGCTCCATATCCATCTCGTAGAGATAAGGCTGATTGGTGGGTTGTTATTAAGACAAAGCATGTGGAAAGAATAGAAATTGAGAATGTATTAGATGTGGTATGCGAAAATGATATTGCACTTGTTCAACAACAAGTTGATATTGAGTTGGAAACTACACTAGAATATCCTCAGCACATAGTAGAAGAGGTCTCTGATCATGACCTTGTAATGTCAAATGTTGAGGAAGAAGTAAATAAGGAATACATTTGAGGAGGACGAATGGGAGGACATTGAATATGAAACAACTGAGGAAGAGGAATGGGAGGATGATGAAAATGAAACAAGTGAGGAGGAATAAAGTGATACATTATTACTAGCATGTACGTTATTTATTATGCTAACATTAAATTTATTTAAATTTTTTTATATATCGTATTATTACTTTATATATAGATTTCATCTAGTGGTGATGGTGATCTACGTCGAGATCATCTTAGGGTAAGCAGTTCTAGTTGAAGCAGGAAGAAAAAGTCTAGTAGGACATCTATTGATCCTGAGGATATCCTAGGACATATTTCCTTATCCCCGGATCTCCAGTGCTACACAGCTACTACTCCTATCATTTAGGTTGTGCCATTTGGGACTATGGATACCTAGAGTTACCATAGTCAGTTTCAGAGACCAAGCAGTGCTTCTCTTTGTCACAGCCTAGGTTCACCAGACCACCCAGATACTCATAGAGATATATCCATGACCCTATAAATTATCATCGTCGGGTACAGGATCTCCCACAGTTTCATCTCCCACATCTCAGTCTCTTCACCAATCATCCCTGAGACTTCAAGATTCTAGTGCTGAGGCTGTCATTCCTCTATTGACTCAACATTATATGTATCATTAGCCGTCAGTTTCACCTACTTCTATTACTACACCTGAGGCACCATAGGATGTCACTTAATTAGCTCCTTGTCAGCGGGACAGAATTAGGAGGGTAATGAGAGAGCCCGATGGAACCTTTACCATGACCCAAGCCTAGGGACTAGACGTGACCTGCAAATGAGAACCTGAAGGAACCCCAAACAAGCTTCATCGCATATCATCACACATCCTTGGTCTTGGAAGCAAGATAAAATGACATAAGAAACATAAACAAGGGAAATTGTGACTAAGGGAGAGAGAATCATCTTTAAATAACTTGGATATCATAAGTGAGTCAAAGCTCAAGCATAATAAATTTTTTGTCCAACAACAGCTCTAAATAGAACTTAGCGGGGGCCAAGACAAGCAACCGGGCTCACCCTCATAATCAATATACCCAAAAAGGAAAGATAGTCTTAAATACACAGCATAAGAACATAGATATTGCCCTCAGACATAAGGACTCACCAACTAGCTTGATTGGATATCACTAGCCACGTGGAGGAGGATGATGACCAAATGGAGCTCCGGTTTCTACATGGTAACATCATGTAGGCATAGAGTATGAGTTAGTATGTTTGAATGTACTAATTATGTAGGATGTAATGCAACAAGAGATAGACATCATAGGCCAAATGCACAAACATATATAATGGATAGCATACTATCAATATGACATGTATGAATGATACTTGAAGTAAAACATGTTAGTGAATCATATGCAGTATTGCATACTATAGAGATGAGCCAAGTCATATAGTTAAATTCACCTCTCACCTTTGACCAAAGGGCTTGGTGAACTTAAATTATCGTCCTGCACGCTATACACTAGATTAAAGTTGGGTTATCTGGCTATACTAAATTGAGGAATCATGGGGAATAGAATACCCTAGTTGCTCTCCATTATTGATTGTCTCTCATGGTAGTTAGTTTAGTTTACTTTCTTATTGATTATTGCAACCCCCCTTTTTGGGGAATTGAGTTGGTTAACTACTTGGACTGCTTATTGGTGAATTTGTCTTAAGTATACGTATTCCCTGTGGGTTCGACCCTAACCTTGGTTAGGTATTATATCTTGATAATGATCGCTTTATCCTCTAAAAAAGAGGTGTAACTTGGACGACATCAAGATTTTGGTGCCCTTGTCAGGGAATACGGCTAGACTTAGATTGATTCATTAAGTAGTTATAGTGTTAATCCTTATTTTGCTTCATTTTACTTTTGTTTTTCTTTTTGTTTGTTGCAGGGTGTATGAGTAGTGAACACCCAATGCCCAGAGTCAAGGCAATCCATTAACTCCACTTGATCTAGAGATACACCAAACTATAAGAAGAATGGCCCAAGAAAATGCCAACAACGCGGCCAATGCATCCTTGAACCTAGATAATAATGATGATGATCGGAATGAGAACCCATCTTCTTTGGACGATATTCCATAGCCTCAGGGGTTCAATATCAATGCGTACCAGTGGAATCAATATAGGTTGAACCCATGGCTATGGATGTGATGGGAGCTATTGTGTTGCCACCACTACCGGCAGACACCAAGTCTAAAGTCTCTAGTGGGTTACTTCAGATGTTGCAAAATCGAGGGCTATTTATAGGCTTACCATCATAGGATCCACATAGCCACTTGCACAATGTGGCATTTGTTTGTAAGAGTGTGATGAGGACACAAAATCTGTCTATAGATGTTTTGGGACTTCGTGTCTTCCCATTTTCTCCTACAGGCAATGTTGCATTATGGCTATTGGAGCTCCTGCAGAGTTTAATCACTAGCTGGGAAGATTTACAAAAGGCCTTTTTGGAGAGGTACGTCCCTAAATCGAAGAAGCTCAAGTTGAAGGATCAAATCAATAACTTTGAACAACATCTTGGTGATTCGATAAGCACCACAAAGGAGTGGTTTATTAAATGTCTTAGGAGTGTCCCTGACCACAAGATAGTTGATAATACTTTGGTGGAAATCTTTTACCATGCCCTTGATGAGAATAGTTAGGCTTGTGCTAACACTATCATGGGGGGAATGTTTCTAGATCAACCATTTGCAAAGACTGTGGAGCATATGGAGCAGGTGGTTAAGACGAATTGTGCATGGGGACAACGGGATAGAGTTTCAAAGAAAGGTTCATATGCTGTCAGTGTGGGTTCAGAGTAAGCCAAAATTAATGAAGAAATTATGTAATAACTTGCTCATCATCGCACAAACATGGATGTGGCGATCAAGTAACCAAGAGAGAGTGAATGTAGTGGTTCACCAACCTCTAAGTGCACCCATATACGAAGTGCCATACTATCATATACGAAGCGCCATACCATGAGGAGGACCCATATTTTGTGAATGATCAGACGGGGGGTTTCTGGAATGCCTAGGGATCCAATCAGAACTATTGGTGCCAAGGTCAATGAAACCAAGGACGGAACTATGGTAGACATGGAGCTTTTAGAGACAACATGGTGGTTATTATATAGGAACAGGGTTCCAGATGCTGATTGGAGTCGTAGAGAAGGCTTTAGAAATGGTTTGTATGTCCTACCACACAGCTAGAATATAGGTACAGGCATTTTCAGAATTGAGGAGATGTTTGGCCGCCTATTGAAGAAGTCTGAGACACAGGATGAGACTTTAAGCAGCATGAAATAAGATATTTCAAACATAAATCAGAAAATAGAGTCCCATTCTGTGGCTTTTAAACAACTTGAACAACAGTTTGGTCAAGTGTCAACTCAGTTGAATTAGTGTCAGAAGGGTACATTGCCTAGCAATACAATGAAAAATCCTAAGAATGAAGGGCAGTGTATGGCGGTTACTACTAGGGGTGGCAAAAGCACTATTGATCCTCTTATGCCTGTTGATGAGGAAGATGTTCGTGAGGAGATGGTTCCAAGAAAGGATGCAGATGAAGAAGATGATGGTGGCTAGGATGGGGTGAGTAAAGTAGCTGAAGCGCCATAGAAATTTAAGCCTATTCCAAGGCCTCCTCCTCCTTTCCCTTAAACAATTAAAAAGAGGGAGAAAGAAGGCAAGTTTAAGCACTTTCTCTCTATGCTTAAGCAACTATCTATCAACATCCCTATTATTGAGGCTTTGGAGAAAATGTCGGGCTATGCAAAGTATATGAAGGACTTGGTCACCAAAAATTATACTGTGAGTGAGGAGCTTTCTCAAGAGCTTCAAAATTGAAATACTATGACTACAGAGTCCTTATCTCAGAAGCATGAAGATCTGGACCATTCCTAGCCACTGGGCGAGCTCGAAAAGATATGAAAGCTGGTCAACTGAGGTTTAGATTGAATAATGAAGAAGTTCTCTTCGACATCCGTCAGTCCATGAAACATCTAGATGAGCTCAAGAGTGAAGTCTGGGCAATTGGTGAAGTCTGAATAACCAAGTTGCCTAAGTCGTGCTACAACAATAAATCAAGTGCTACTTGGGAGGCAACCCATGATTTTTGATGTAATTGCATAGTTATAGGTTTATTTCACTTTTTGGACTATTAGGTAGTTATTTTGTTTTGTTTTGGTTACAATTTTGGACATAGGATTTGTTTCATATAGGGTAACAGTGTATTTTATAGAGAGTATGTAGGTACAAGGCTAAGTCAGCAAATTTGGCTGAGAAGAGCATCAAGTTCAGTCTTTATGACTGGGTCTACGAGTCATAAAGCATTTTACGACTCGTACCCCATCTCGTAGAGATTTTTAGTAAGCAAGAAACTTATGCACTCCAATCTACGAGCCAACTTTATGATTCGTAGATCAAACTATCCGTCGTGAATGAGATTTGTGGATCCTATGTAAGTTCCTGAAATTTCGCTAAGTATGGAGGGTTCTACGAAACTATGACTTACGAACTGTAGAGCCATCTACGACTTTTAATCAGGGTTTCTTAGACTTAAGCCCAGTTAATTTTCAAATGACCCAGTAAATTTATAAATGGAGGGGTCAAATTATTTTGACACCTATTTGACCTAAATTGTTTAAAATTTACCTAGCTTTTCCTTTCCCTCTACTTTTCGATCAACCTCCGGTCACCATGACCCATTTTTTGACGAGAATCTCGCAACCCTAGGGTTTTGTGATCATTCACTCTCTCTCTTTTCTTCAAGTCAATCTCTACACTTGGTAAGTTCTTGGTTTAATTTTGAACTCTTAATTTTCTTTGTTCACTTGATTGATTTGAATATTGTGCAAGGTGTTTAAACATGAAATCCTTGTTGAATTTCAATGGTGTTATGTGAAATTCGGTGCCCTTATTTGAATTGTTATTTGATTCAAGAATTGGACATTTTGGTCTTATGAATGCTACTTGTTTATGCCTATTAAATCATCCACCAATTGTGATTGAATGAAATTGAATGATTCATGATTGTGAATTGATGATTAATGACATAGGTACATGATAGCTTGAATGAATTAGGGATGGTCGGAACCATAGGATAATGCATGTTTAACAATTTTCTATAAGGTGTGTATGTTTAAACCATGTTTGGGGTATTGGTTGTTGTGTGCTAATCATCTGGGTGTGTGTTTTCTTACTTCGATGCTGATAGAATTAGTTTTTGAAAATGTCTTTTGGAGTCTGTGTGATGGACTTAGAAACTTAGGTGACTGAGATTTTTGGTCCACGAGTGGCTTTTATGACCCGTAGAGGAATCTATAGGTCATAATTGTCTCTCGTGTGAAATTCCAAAAACTTGATGTTTCTGAGTATCCATTAGATGAGACCTTCTACAAGTCGTAGATCACTTTACAAATAGGTCTCATAGATCCTGCCTGATTTCAATAACTCGCTGGAGTTCTCTATGGCCCCACTTTACGACTTGTAAGCCACTTTACGCGTCATACCCGATCTCATAGACTTTTATAGTAATAAAAATTGGTTTGAACCATTGGTCTACGAGAGTACTTTATGACTTGTAGTATTTACTATGACTCGTAAGGGGCTTTTATAGAACCCATCTGTAACTGTACATAGATAATTTTTGTATACCATTTCTGGATTCTTGGGGCTAAGCATGGTACGTTCCTATCTATGTTTCAGGTATTATGACCCCAAAAGGTAGACGTGCTGAGATTGAGGCTCTGAGGAGAAAGCTCAGGAATGAGCCTTTGGATGTTGAGCCTTTAGGTACTGAGCAGACCCCTCAGTTGAGCAGGTCATTAGAGATACTTGATGCCCAGTCGGGCCCATAGGCTTCTAGACCACAGACCAAAGCTGGGCAACCTTAGGCTCTGGCTGCTAGTGCTTCCCAGTCAGAAGAGGGAGGTAGTGACGAGAGTGGGAGCACCATTCCACAGACAACTCCATCCAAAGAGGAGTCCATTCCTAGGAGCGCTATGAGGAAGGAGCAGATATCATGTCCTCCGACGCACCATCTTCATCATTAGCACCGGATGCCTTTGCTAACCGGTGGTGCATCGAGGGCATAGATGAGATCTATTGAGAGGGCATGCAACACAAAGAGAGGGGCAAGCCGACCCATTCTATCTATATGGAGCTCAGGGTTATAGCTGATGGACTTAGCCATGTCCCCAGTCTACAGAACATGATGACTCTTCATGGGCTCATGTGGCTGACAGAGTTTCTTAGTTAGTACTCCCCGATTATGGTGAGGGAGTTTTATGCGTCCTATGTAGCCACCATCTATCTTTCTCTTCCTAAGGGGAAGAAATCTCTCACTCAGCCTAGGCTGATAGAGATATGAGTGAGAGGTTGGTAGGTAGAAATTTCAGAGGAGACCATCTACCGCATGTTATTTAGTCTGGAGTATTGTAACCCTAGATCCACAGCGGAGTTTGATTACAGGTTAGGGCAGGCCAGGAACCTATTGATCATGAAGGATCTTGAGCATCGAGCTATAGTTTTGAGATGGGTAGCTAGTCATATTGCAGAGCAGAGTCCGGAACCTACTTGAGTCACAACCCATATGAGCCTATCGTCAAGGCTTTGCTTAGCTTACCCGCCAAATTTTGGTTGGCTAATGTTTGTTCCCACATCCAACTGATACTTGCAGATAATACTCTTATGCCAGAGCGTGCTGTTTTGGCTGCCAGCATCTTGGCTGGCTATGATATATATTGGGCTCGCTTCATCACCGAGCAAATACATCAGGCTGCACTGAAGAGGACCACCTTCATCCCTTTCCCTTATTTGATCTATAGAGTCTATGGTGGAGATACTACACTAGCCGGACTGGCTAGTTAAGGGCCAACATACTTTGGAGCCCATCCTGATCATGGCTGATGAGAAATCGGTGGCACTCTAGCGAGCACATCCCCCACCTTTACCAGAGATGTTCAACCAGCGCCACCATCTGAGGGTTCTGAGATTGATAGCAGCACTGCTTCTACTACTAATAAGGAGAGGTCCCCATAGTATGGTGCAGATGAGGAAAGGGGCCCCACTATTTCTGCTAATGCACCAGAGGCCACTATTTCAAAGACTCATACAATGGGCATGCTCTACGTATCCCTTACTTTTATACAAGCCATGGAGCAGCGGTTAGCACATGCTGAGGTGCAGTTGACTCAGCTTTTTCAGTAGATTAGGCCATGGGTCGGACAAGCTATTTTTGACTCGGAGGGTCGAATGTAGGCATTCGTGATCGCTGCTATTCAGGATCGTATTTCCATCGTGGATGATGCATTAAAACCTTCTAGGAGAGGGTGCAGAAGAGATTGGCCGAGGCCCAACCTTTAGACTTGTCAGCCATGCAGATAGAGATCCAACAGCTCAAGGTTGACTTGACAATATCACTAGCAACACTGACACTACCAGAAATGACATCTCCAGTGCCGATGTTTGACTTATTTTCTCTCGACAAGCCTACTCATTCTTCCCTTGGGAAGAGACCTTGCACGGATGAGGACCCAGAGGAAAGACATGTACGTATGAGGAGGTCAGAGGAGAAGGAGATCGAGTGTTCCTTGAGAGGGTCAAGGCGTGATGATGAGATTAGGCTAGCTTGTTAGTATGATTGGTTAAGTGGTATTGGCCCCTCCGGATAGAGTACCATTGCTAAGGAGACTACCCCACAGGAGAGGGATGGCCAAACTCAACTAGAGATCGGCGTTTAGGTGCCAAGTATGTTTTTGACCCCTTATGGTGTACTTTTTGATTGATTTTTTGCATTGGGATAATGCATATCTTTTTTGATGGGGTATGGGTAGTTATTGGCTTCAATAAAATCTAAGTAGCTTATGGTCCATAGCTATCCCAATTTTTTATCTCAGGATTTTCTTGCTTGTGTTCTTTTTCTCTGTGGATATTTAATTTCTGTTGAACCGATACATTTAGATTGTTTAGATAATTTTTTGTAGCATATAGTACTAATACTTGTGGAATATAACATGCTTTTATGTGTTGTTTTGAAAAATGGTACCCACTAAAAATTTTGATTAGTAGTTAAATGGTAACCATGCACGTTGAAGTGTTTGACAATATCTATTCTGATAAGTAAGGGTAAATTGAGATTTGAAGCATGATTTGTGAGTCTTTTGTTGATGATGTATGCATTGCCATGGCAATATGAGCTTATTTTGCTAGATTCATGTATTTTGTGCTAATTCAGAACTTTCCCTATTACTCTAAGTTAGATTGTAGATTGAATGGATTAGGAAAGGATCTTAGGTCTTTGGTCTGAAATAGTCCACTTTAGCCTAAAAATAACCAACTAAATGATGATATATCCCTTATTCCAAATATTTGAGCCTTACATGTACCAATTCTTTCTTAACACCTAGTTGGCCTAGCCTTATCTAGTGAAAAAAATCCTGAAATTGGCCCTGGTCTGTCATTGAGCATTGTGAACCTTGACTGAGGCAAAAAGCCTAAGTTGAGGATAGCTACCAAGAGTGGCCTTCGCTCAGAGGATAGATATTGTGCACTTTAACATAGGCTAAAAGCCTAAGTTGAGGGTGGCTAGTGCAAGGGTAAAAGCACAAAAATAAGGGGGTAAGTTGGGAAGGAGGAGAAAAAGAAGAAAAGTCATGTATCGAGTGCAAGAAAATTAAAAGATGCCTTTGATTGAGATATAAAGCAAAATAAAGTGTGAAAACAATGCAAAAAGCTGAAAAATGAGAAGAAAGTACCTGGAAAAGCTTGAATAAAGAAAAAGGGAGAATAAGGTGAAAACGACAGAGTTAGTGGGGTAAAAGTGTAGAAAACCGCAATTCCAAGTAGGGCCTTTAGTCACTATTTTCCTAAAATATCATACCAAAGGCCCCTCAGCCTACGTTACAAGCCTAGAAAGTTATAAAGTGATCCTAGTCCAGTTAGTTGAAGGTCTAAGTCATGAGTATAGGGGCAATCCTATGGTATTAGTCATTATGCATGAATTTCTTTTGTGAGAGTGAGTTGTTTTGAACAGTCCAAAAAAGTTAAACATGAAATCATCATTGAGTGTATGATATAGGACTTCTTTCTGTGAGAGCACGCATTGCATTGTTAGCATTTGACTTGTTCAGTGATTATGATTGTTGATAACGCCTTGCTTGTCATAGTTGTGTTGTCATATGCACCAGTTTGCATTGGTTTACTAAATAGCTAGTTGATCCTATTTTGAAAAGCTGGTGTGGGTATCTGAGTTTGAATTGCATGTGATATATGCCATTGAGTTGATGTCTGTGTGTTAATGCATTGTCTATATAGATTGAGTCATCGATTAAGGACAAACAATAATTTTAAGTTGAGGGTAGTGATGCGCTGCAAAAGTACAATAGTTTTGATGCTTAAAACTTAGAATTTTGTGTGTTCTCAATATGATATTTGTGGGTTTTGTGTTTTTCTATTCAGATTTGCAGGATTACGATTGGCTGTGATTTGGGGGAAAATTATAAAAGTTGTTGGGTTTTGATTATTTATGAGACCTCTTAAGAATCTAGAGCATTCTACAAGTCATAGAAGAGGTCTCGTGGCAAATTCCAGTAAGAGTTGATTTCCAAAGACCAGCTCAACGAGATCTGCATACGAGTCGTAGAGCATTCTAAGAGGCATATTGATAGGTTTCGTAAGGATTTCCAGTGAAGGACAATTTGATGAAGTTAAAGTATACTAACATGCAGTATGAGCCATAGATCAGTTTACGAGTCATAAATTTGTGTCGTAGAAAAGAAGTCCAGATCTCAAGAGCTAACTCAAGACCCCGACTATGAGCCGTAGAAGACACTATGAGTCGTAGAGACCTTTCGTAGAGTTTTCAGACTAACTTTTTTATTTTATTTAGGACTTAATTGTAATTACTATATATAGTACTTTTAGGTTGTTTTTCAGAGGAGGAACGCCATTATTCAACAGTTCTAGGGTTTGTACTTGGAGAACTCAATACTTGGGAGAGAAGATTGTGAGAAAACACTTGTGGATAAATTTGATCTTCAATCTTGTGATTCTCATCAATCAGGGATTTACTTGATTTTAATTCAATTGTGTAAGTGTTTAATTATGTCTTCTCAATTCATAATTTCTTCATCTACACATAGCATGAGTAGGTAAATCCACAATTAGGGTTGCAAGAACCACGAACTAACAAACTAAACCCGAATTACAATTCTTGGATTGGGTATATGCATGTATAATCAATTCTCTTTGTTTTGCATGTTTTCTAGTAGTGGATAATATTAGAACCCGCCTAGTGTCACTGACTAGACCAAGGTAGTAATGTATAAGAAAATAGATTGATTAACAGGATTCGATTGATGTGTTCTCATCTAATCAACCTAACTGGGCCAAGGGGAGATTCTATTGGGTCTTATAGGTAATGGTTAGTTTGCACACTATGGAGATGGGCCAAACACATTGTGAAATTCACCTTTCACCTTTGACCAAAGAGCTTGGTGAACTTAAATTATAGTTCTGCATGTTGTACACCAGATAAGAATTGGGTTACCCGACGATACTAACTTAGGGAATCATGTGGAACACAATACCCTAGTTGCTATCTATTATTGATTGTTTCTCGTGATAGTTCGTTTACTTTTCTTTCTTATTGATTATTACAACCTCTCTCTTTAGGGGAATTGAGTTGGTTAACTACTTGGATTGGTTATTAGTGAATTTGTTTTGAGTCTACATATTTCCTGTGGATTCGAACCTAACCTTGGATAGGTTTTATATCTTGACAATGACCGTTTTATCCTCTAAAAAGGAGTTGTAACTTGGGCGACATCAATGACAGCCATCTGAACTCGATCAAGAGCTTTGGGCTGACTCTACGATCCAATACCTTCTAAACTTGGTTAGAGTCATCGTACGTCATTCCTAGAGCCCATCCTATAGATAAGGCATTTGTGGCTCCTGCAAACTACCTTTTTAGTCAAAATTTGAGTGGACTATTCAAGCATAAGTTGGACCTCATCTCCAAATTCATGCACGTATCGCTTGTAGTCTTGCTGCATATTACAAAATAATTAGAGTAAGAATTAGTACTAAATATATATACAAAAAATAAATGTTAGAATAAAAAAATTCTACATATATTTATACAAGTTGTGTTAAGAAGCTTACGTAGGCGCGTTCATCCATTTCTTCCACCCACACATCCGAATCTGGATCATCATCCTTCTTTCTGACATGAGTCTTCTTAAACACCTCATGTGTTAAGAAGCTTACATAGGTGCGTTCATCCATTTCTTCCACCC